>JARVJO010000173.1:687252-700013 GCA_031762555.1 Cynodonichthys magdalenae | reverse complement strand
GCGCGTCCACCATTGACTTTGCATGTAAACCAGACGCTCCTGACGCTCAAGACGCGTTTGGTGTAAATGTAGCATTATATGAGCTGTGGTCGGGCAGAGGGAGGAATTATGATAATTTATGGCCTGCCACGTCTTCAGCCCATTTATACTCGGTCAGGAAAAAGACGTCTGAAATGACGCAATCACCGCCCCGCTGCCTCACGCCTTATTGAAGTATAACCCAAGCTTAAGTCTAGTCTTTAAATGTAGACAGAGTGTCAGCCTCATGGACAGAAACTGGAAGCTCTGCCTCCCATTCTACTTTTAGAAACTCTAGGAACCACAAATAAACCTGCAGTCTGAGAGCGAAGAGGTCTGTTAGGAAATAATGGAACCATAAAATCTTTAACCTCCTAACCTGGGGCCACATATGTGGACAAAAATGCTTTGATAGCGTTGAAGAAATTTATTGGGGTTTTGTTTACTTACTGATTTTTAAAAGCACTACGAATTCTGTAGATTTTTTCTTAGGTGAATATTGATTTATTTTGTATAAGCTATGGTGTGATTATTGTTATGATCAAAATTATGATTTTTATATACCTGCTGGTCTGGGTGGCTATAATGAGATGGCCCCACAGAGCAGTTGGTATATTTTAGTTTAGATACATGCCTGAAAACACTCCAACACATAATAGTTTCTTTTAACATTGAACAGGAAAACTGTTGGGAGATCTGACTTCAGCCTCTAGCCTGGCCCTAAATGATGAAATGAAACTAGGCAGATCAAGTCTTGAAGAAAGTGTTATAATGAGCTGTTACTTCCTGAATCTTTACTGAATGCACGGGCAGACACATTAAACCTGCATTTCAGTCCAGCGCTGTGTGTTGTGTTTGTATAAACTCTTTTCTCACATTTTTAACCATTCAAACATTGTTGTACTTCTTATCTGGTTCTAAACACTAGGGAAGTAAACAAACATTGACCATACATCTACAACTAATTAACATTTGGAATTAACCCAATTCAAGATGGTGGTCACAGCCACCTGATTCTAGAAAATACAAGAAATGGGTATAACTTCGACCAAAAATTTGATGTTATGGCAGCAGCAATTTGAGCTTGACATTTTGCTAAGTTGCGTTGATGTTTGAAAAAAGGGGCTATAATTTTATCATTTCTCATTATGTGCTGATTTTAGTCTAAACTCTGGCATGAAAGTGGGCTGTGATATACATTGTTTAAGGATACAGGACCTTAAAGTGTCCGTATTTATTTAACAGCAGCACATCAGTCAGCACATCGCCAAAAACTGGTCTGTTCCTCTTTTGATTAATTCCTAGAATAGATAAATATCCCTATTGTTTGTCGTCTTTCATCCCTCACTTTCTGTCTTTCCCCATCCTCAGTCCCTGACAGAAGGAGCGGGCTCGTACTACCACCTGACCCACAGCGAACTGATCGCCCTGCTGGTGCAGCGCGAGGCCGACCTGGAGAGGCAGAAGGCGGAGTTTGAGCGTCAGAAACGTTTGCTGGCCAAGAGAGAGGTGGAGCTGAAGAGACTGAAGCCACAGATCAAAGACCTGGAGGACTACATCGACACGCTGCTGGTGCGCATCATGGAGCAGAAGCCGACGCTTCTGCAAGTGCGCTCCAAGTTCAAGTAAAGCCACCGAGGAACAGCGGTTCAGTTTGCATCTGTTCACTCAAAAACCTCCACAAAAAGCTCTTTAGTCTTTTCACTGTTAATGCCATCCTTTTTGATACAAACATTTAGGCACCGAGAGATGTCAAGTTGAACTTTTTTTAGTCGGCATGCTTTACTATTTGGATCTTTTAAAGACAGGTTTGGCTGGAGTGGGTTTGAATGTAGCTCGTCCTCAGGTTGTCTTCAGGTTCACAAAGCCAGTTGGTGGGTTCCAAACCCAAATGCTTCCATTTGGGATCCTGATTGTAAAAACATTGAGTCCTATTTTTCACTTCACGCATCACTTTGATCACCTTGGCGTAAAACTGAAAAAGTTGTAGATGTTGATCCAACATGAATGACCACTTTCTGAAAGTATAGCTGTGTAACAAGAAGTGAGTTAGGGCTCGAGGAGGGAATATTCTTTTTTTATTTTGTCCAATATCTGTAAACTGTCACATCAGTGCCAGTTGTTTTTTGCACAAACCTGTCAAATTTTATATTTATTTCCCTTTAAGAAAGACAGATCCTGTCAGTTTTATCCAGTGCCTAGAATTTACCTGCAAATTCCTTAATTGTCGTCTATAAAACCCCAAATGGAGTGTGATGTACAACAGATAAATTAATTAAAGGATTGTCTGGTGATTTTTATAGTGACGTTTTGTCAAATACTTACCAAAAGTTAAAAAGTGCTTTATCACTGGTAACATCAGATCACAGCATGTGAAGAAAAGGGCAGAAGTCTTTGATCAGGCTAGGCTAATGGCTAGTCATGTGAAAGCCATTTTAATCTGTTATTAAACAACTCTTTCTCCAAAATGACATACTGGTGTGAAATAAGCTACATCAGCCAATATTAATACTCTACAGCAGGGATGTCTAACTCAGTTACACAAGGGGGCAAAACTTGCAAAGGGACAATTACTGTTAATAATTGTTGAAAAAATGTTATACAGTGAGTCAAAAGTCACAGGACATCCGTCTATGTTCATCTAATATGGCGGCTTTCAAGATAGCAGCCTTGTTCTGGACATGACCTAAAAGATAGGCCCCTCTCACCCATTACTTCATGGGATGTTCAGATATTTCATTTTACCTTTTTTTCTGAAGCAAAAGGATGTCCTAAGATTTTTGACTGTCGTCATGTGGCTTTTGACTCACCCTGTATAACAAATTAATCTAATAGAAATACAAATGACCTTTTCCAAATTACATTTTATGTAGCATTTAAAACATACATAACGGATAAAGAAATAAGACTAAGTTTAGAAAGACACCTCATTTGCACCCGTTTCTCTGTCAACAAGTTTTTAATTTCTTATTTCTTAGATAAATTTTTTGTATCTCCAAGGAATAATAAATGAAAAAAATGCATTTCATCACAATCCAGCAAATCAATAATAAAATACAGCCCCCCCACCTCCCAAACATCAAGTTATTTGACTTTAGAACAGGAAGAGAATACAGGAAAACATAATAAAAGTTGATTCACTGTTGCTCTTTCCACACCAAAAATCAAAGATCACTGAAAAATTCAAACTTTGTGTTCTTGCAGGGTTGAAAACACTTTGGTGCTGTGCCCAATCTCCAGTGTACCTGTGGAGAACGAAAAACAGTTGGTAGGCAGGGTGCTCAGTTCTGTTGACACGGTGGGGCGCCTTCCTTGGAGAAGGAACATTGGAGGAGGTGGATAGTGATGTAAATTCCTTTGGGAGTTGGGGCGAAAAGCTCCGGCAACCTGTCGCATGTTTGTGTATTTTGTGTGCAGGAAGGCTGCTGAATGGGCCTATTAGGCACAGGGGTCTAAGGGGGGCTCTGCCCAGAGAATCTCCTGTAATATAGATTATAGATATAGATTGGATTTGTTCATCTTCTGTCTGATGTTGTCCATTTATATTCACAAAATTCACCAGAATCTTTCACCAGAATCTTTATCATTTAGAGGCGCACTCTGACCCCTGTGATGATAATGTATGGATGACCACCTACATAGAAGACAGATGTGAGCCAGATCTGGTGTCAAGCTGGCTGACTGCTGCCATACAAGTGGTTTGTCAGATGTGGGCCAGGTCTGGCAATGATGGCCCTGTTTTTGAGATGGCATGCCCCAACTGGCCCAGTTGTGGTTTGGATTATGTCGTGCTGGCCCCTGCATGGACCACTTCTGACAAAACACATCTGGGCCACCAAAGTCCCATCATTCTTTGTGGTATCATTGTGTGGGCCAGAACTGGGCCAGACAAATTTTGCTATGTAGGCAGGGTTATACACAGAAGGCTTTTTTGCAAGGGAGCCTACAAAGACAAAGATTTTGACCCTCAGAAACCCTTAATTTTCGTAAAAAGTTTGTAGTGCTCTCGCACAATACAACCATGGGTTGGAGTGGAGTTTGGAGAGGGTTGTCGTCTGCAGATAGAGGATATGGGGTGGAGATAACAGCATCAGCAGCGGCAGAGGAGCAGGATGGGAAGGACAAGGAGGTGACAAACTTATTTCCTTACAACCTGCCTTCTCTGTGACTTGAAGAAATTTGAAAGAAAATGAAAAAGAAATCCATAAGATTGCTCCATACATCTGTATACATGCAAAAACCCTGTAATTTACAGACAATCTGTACAACTTGACATATATGCACCCATTAGTTAGAAGGATAACATTTGTATTATATTATATATTATGTGTTAAAGGTGTGACGTATAAATAGCACCCACCACCTCACATCCACCTCCCCCCAGGCATGGAAAAATGTTCAGACTGAGGATGTTTTTCCCCACTATCAGCCCTGTTAATGCATACAAAAAAGGATTAGGCCCCAAAAAAAGAATTCGAACTTTGATCTCAGAATTCTGAGATTAAAGTCAGAATATTTTTTTTTCGGTGGCCCTAAGACCCTTTCGCAAATGCATGTGTGCTGAATCAGTGCGCATTCGGTTAACCCAGATGTTTACACAACAAAATAAACAAACTGTGTCAAGCAATAGTGCAGAGGTTCAACAGCTAACGTGGTGCTCTTTTATACCAGTATGTTGTTATTGAGAAAAATGAGCTGAAAAATTATATAATGTGGGCCCTTATTTGGCTAGCCATTAGCTTAGCCTGGACGAAGACTTCTGCTCTTTTCTTCATTATGTGCTTTACTATACTATTTGACAGAAATATCACTTCAAATATGACCAGAGCATCCTTTTCGGTTTCAGTTCATGAACTGATAGATTGGGTAATTATTTGTACTGTTATGTTGTTAATGACCGGGACATAGCCTTTAAGAGGAAGTCCTACCTTCAGCTATTCCATTACACAGTGGAAGCACATCACTAACAAATAACAAAGGCAGCATAGTGGATATAAGGTCTTTGCAAGTTAAGGCATGACTTCAATGATCCCAAAATGTCTGAGACAACAAAAGTCTTCCTATTCTTAAATCTTCTTCAGACCATGAAGTAAAATCTTGGATTATGTGCAAAAGTGGTGTCTTTTTTTTTTTATGTATGATGTTGTGCTGTTTGATTGGCGTTTCTTTATTTCTGTTTCTTCAGAACTGGTTTAGGATTGACACGTGTCAAACACAGAGCGCTCTGACGCGTTTCTTGAAATTGCAAACCAAATGAGGGACGTGAGAGTTCAAACCCCTTCACGTCCGCGCTGCTGAGGAACTGATTGTATCTTCCAAAGGTTCTGAAGTGTTCTTAGCCAACAAAGGTTTGAATCTCACTGCACGACAAGCACTGTTTATCTCTCGCTCCCGTCATCCTTTTATTTGTCTTTTTTTTTTCCTGTCTGTTCCGTGCTCAGCCCCATAAGCTAACCGATTCTCATAAGGGTCACAGTGTTATCAGGTGAAAACAGTATCCGTCAAGATCAGGCCCCACCGCCTTCTCTCTGATCTTCATGCTTCTGCCTTCCCACATGCATGTTATCAACACGACTGCCAGTGCATTGAGAAGATGCCTGCGACATGCTGGTACTTGACTTCCCTCCCTCAGTGTTCACGGGCCACATCTGCTTCTGCTCCACACCTCCAGGTGTTACAAAAGGGACGTACGCCACATTTTTACAGCATATATGCCGTATTGAAAATACCAAACGCTGCCTTATTTTTGTTTTTAGTTTTGACGTTCGTCGAAAATCTAGCACTTCGTTTTAACTAGCCAGTGCTCTGGGTGGGTTCAGATTAGGAAGGAGAAAAGCCACCTGTTCACTGAAAAAAGTGTGTTTTTAACTCTTTTGATGCTTTATGATATTGTTTAGGTCACTGCACAATAAAATAGTATGCATACCAGTAGAAACTGTCAGTGATTTACTGTGAAATGCCAAAAAAAACGTGAACAAAAAAAAAATAATAATCTTATAGAGCTGATTGATACACCGTAAAGTATTCTAACATGATGCCACTTTTAACAACGTTGTGGATGTTCTTGCACTACTTTAAATGTCAGATTCAAACCTCTGCTGTACCCGTCTGTGTGACATCGGTGTAGTTAGACTGACTTTACACTGTTCTGCACTTCTCTGATCGCTCTCTGAGTAAAACACCTGGTCTTGTTTTGACACCTGTTAGTAGTGATCATTTGCCAGGGAGCTCAAAGCAAACATCCAAAACCTCGGTTCTATTGTGTGATTGCAACATTAGGATGACTGTGTAAACAAATCGGCACCTGCACAGTGCAGGAATAATAATTTCATCCATGTCTTCCATTTAATTAGGTTTATATTTATGTTTGAACTGATTTTTTTTTCTTGTTTGTTTGTCCTTGACTGTAGATGGTGAAATGTGCTCAAACTGGTATGTAAGACTGGAAAGTTTACAATACGTGATGCAATTCTGTTTCACAAATTTTGTATATTTAATAAAGAGTATTTTGTGTTTTCTGCTCACCGTATCTTTTGTTATTCTTTTCTTATTAATAGCCCTTATTTAACCAGGCAAATCCCATTAAGATCACATATCTTTTGCAAGGGAGGCCTGGAGGCAACCTCTTGTACATGGTTTTGGTCTGTGGGGGAAACCGGAGTATGTGGAGAATCTTGTATACACTTGATTATATAGATTCAAATTTATGTAAATTATAATTGTAACGTGAATATAATGTAATACTGAAAGTGTACAGACAGGGTGTTAATGTGTTAGGATGCAATTTTGCTTTTGTTTTAAAAGTTTAGGTCACAGACATGTAGCGCAGGACTTCCACTAGGGGGCTACATTTCCTTTATAAAAGTAAACATCACTTTGATCGGCTCCAGTAGAAACACAAATTAGGTCTCATTTTGATCCGTCTATCAAAGCTCATTAGTTCGCTCCTTCTTCAATACGGGCACGTGAGCAAAATAGAAGCGAATTCGCGCGGCAGGTGAAGAGAAAATCTCTCGAATGAAGGCAGAGAAAAGTAAAGTTTACCGGCGGGAGGAGGTGTCACTTTTAAACGGAGACTGTCTCTCGGGGTCAATAAATAGTTCCTACTTTACTTTCTGTTCTAAAACTACAGGAAAAAAAAGGTGTGAGTCTGGGAGTTGTAGTCTATTAAAAGTAACATTCCTAAACTGGTACAGTAAATCAACTCAGGAAAACTACATTACCCAGAATGCACCCATCCTGACATCTGACTGTTTTGCTCGTACTTTTGAGCGGACTTAGTTTGGTTGTTGTGGAGAAAAAACTGGACACGTTTTAAACTTTATTTTGTTGGGTGGCGTTTTGTTCGCAGCATGTCTGAATATCCGCCCTTCCAGTACGGAAAGTCTCGTTTCAACCAGGTACATGTATTTTTAACTTGACCTAATTTAAAAGTGCAGCAACAACTTTCATCACCTGAAGCTCTTTTGTGGGGGAGTGTGATAATATCTGCAGGCTTTTTTTTTTTTTTATGTTGCTTCAGTTTAGAAGCAGGTCAATTATTAAAAACTATTTAAAACGAGATAGTTAAGCTAGTCTAACTAGTTTGATATCGGGGACTATAGCTAAAATAATGTAAAAAAAAAAACACATGGTTTATCAGTTTTTAAACTTTAATGTAGAAGTTTACTGTAAGTTCTTGTAATTTTTGTTCAAATTCAGAAGTTGGCAATAAAGTTTTCTTGAACGCAACATTTTGAAAACAAAACAAGAAAATTTTTGGACTTTTTTTAAATAAGCTGCTGCCCAAAATATCCTACATAACATTATAAAAAGGAAAAAAATGCCTATATTCTGCTGTAAGAACTGTAGAAAAGAAATATGAAAACTGCTGAGTCATGGTCACCATGGTAACCACACACCTGCGTCTGTCACCCCCTGACTGCGTTAACGAGAGGCAGACAAACCTGAAAAGTTAGCCTCAAACAAACAGTTTGTGTGTGAAAACTTTAAGTTGTTTTTCTTAACCCGTGAGTAGCAGATGACACTGACGGTCACACATAATGTTTATTTATTTAGTGTGGTATGTGTGGGAAAAAAAAGGTAAAAAAAAAAAAAAATCATCAAACTTAAACTACAATTGATTAAAAAAAACATAAAATAGGCCTATATCAAGTCCAATTTTCTATGACTTGTTTAAACTTCTAATGATGTGAATTCTGCCTGACTTAAAGAGCTCCAAAGAGGGCTGAGTTTATCATGTTTTAACAAAATCCCATTGATTTTAATTGTTTTCTTATACAGTTTATACTTTAGCAAATTTGGTATTTGTTGTGCAATCTACCTCTACTGTAAGTCATTACTGGGTATTCCTGATCAAGCCACACCTTTGGTATATAAATTGCATTTTATATCTGAAAGCTGTGTCAAGATAAAGTAATTTGAAAATATGTAATTGAAATCAACAAACCAGATTTGCAGGTTGTAAAGGAGTTAACCCAAACTTAGCTTACAATGTTAAACATTTTACAGTATAACCATATCTTTTCAGATTTTGAATAAAAGTCATTAAGGAAGAATGTCAGGAAAAACAGTAGAATTACCTTTTTAGTGCCTTTTGTGGGTGACAAAATAATCTATTGGATTACAAGTTTAAAATATGAAAAAAAGGAAATTCATGTAATTTATGTGTCAATATGTCACTAGAGGTGAAACAATCATGAGAAATGTATTTAATAAACATTTTTGTTTTTATTTATACAAACCTGTAAGCCAATAAAATATTTGTCACCCACGAAATATTGTGAAAAGAGGTCAACTTTACTGGGTTAAAAAAAATAAGTAGCTATACCACTGTTTGGCCATGTTGTATATAAAGTTATATATTATATGCATTGTTGAAACGTCTGCTATAAGTTAGTGGCGGTTGTGGCAGAGTAGTTAGGGGAGTCGGCCTGTAACTGGAAGGTCGCTGGTTCGATCCCCCATTCCAGCTGTCTCAGTTGTTGTGTCCTTGGGCAAGACACTTCACCTGCGCCGGTGCATGGCAGCCCCCCCTCTGTCAGTCTGCCCCAGGGCAGCTGTTGCTACAATGTAGCTTACCATCATCAGTGTGTGAATAGGTGAATACCTGTTAGTGTAAAGTGCTTTGGGGTCCAGAGGGACTTGATAAAGCGCTATATAAGTTCAGTCCATTTACCATAGAATTAAGTTGCTTATAGGTTAGAGATAAGTCATGTATGCTCCTCACAATTGTCCCACTGGTTTATATATTGTCACACTATAACCCAGGGATGGGCAAACCTGGACCCGTATTTATCAAACTTTTTAGAGTGGAATTTTGGACTTAAGTGCTGAAAATTTCTTAGATTTCCTCCTACTCTCCTCCTACTCTCAGACTCAAGTGTAAAAGCAAGTTATCACAATTCTTAAGTCTAAGAATCACTATTACTCTCCCGAAAAGTTAAGACCGCTCCAGAGGACTCTTAAGTGGTTAAGAGTCACCACTAGGGGTCTGAGATGGACTGAGAAGACGGATCACAGCTGTGTCCTCCTCAAGAATACTCTACACCACCTCAGAAACTGCACTAAGTGGTCCGGGGGTCTCCCACCTGAGTGTGATTTTTGGTTATTATGTACAGAGGAACTAAAATAAGGTGTTGAAAACAGGTTTAGCCATCAATACAAAAGAAAGAAGGGGAGAAAAAAACGATTACCAGTGACTTAATGTTGGAATAAAAAGGTGGATATTTCTGTGTGGCTTTTGGAGAGAATATTAAACTATCAGCTGGTGAGTGAAGGCAGACGACATGTTGCTGTCAGAAGTCTTGATTTTTTATTTTTTCCTCCCACTGGTGAAGGTGGAATTGAACCTTTTTTAATAATTTTTTTTTACTCAACCTTCACAAAATATTTTATTTTAATAAAAAAACAATGTAAAAAAAATCAGTGGGGGGGATCGGATCAAGTGAATAATGATGGAGCGGTGTGTGTGTGTGTGTGTGTGTGAAGGGGGTGTTGTCTGCAGGTAGTTTAGGGAAGAGGAGGAGGAAGGTGCAAGCTCAACATTACCCTCAGGCTCTGGGACAAAAAAAAAAAGAGAAACATTGAAGCTGCGGGTTTTTAAATAATCCAAACGTTAAAACTAGAATTTTTAATTTAAGTCTGGATTGAACTGGGAGTCAGTGAAGTGAGTTAGCAATCTTGCAGCTGAGTTTTGGACAACCTGAAGACAGTCCAGTTCCTTCTTATTCAAACACATGAATAGGCTGTTGCAATAGTCCAAACAAGAAGAAATAAATTCATGAATGATTGTTTCAAGTTCAGCTTTTGACAAGAAACTTTTTAAAATATTCTTAAGATGGAACATGGAATTGGCAATTAGTCAGTTGTTTTGGGTGTTGTTTCAAAGACATTGCAGAATCAAAAATCACATTTAAGTTTCTGAGGCTGGATTGGACAGAAAGATTTAAGAAACAAATAAACTGTTTAATTTGAAGAACCTTATTTTCTGGCGCAATAATCAGTCTTATCTGTGTTAAGTTGCAGGTAATCCTCTCTTAATCACTGTTTAATGCAAGCTAAACAATTAATTAAAGACTTTAATTTATGAAACTAACTTTCTTTAAATGAGCAGTTGAGTTGAATATCATAAGCATAGAGCGGATATTGCACATTTTAAATTGCTGAATTACCTACCAAAGAGGGAGAATAAATAGTACAGTTCCCAAAACAAAACCCTGGGGTTCGCCACAAGTCAGCCTGGTGGTGCCTGACGTGATACCACAGACATTAAAACTTTGATCAGACAGGTACGATGAGAACCACTCAAGAACAGAACCCAATTTCTAAGTCTGTTGATTAAGATCTTGTGATCAACAGTATCAAAGGCAGAAGATAGGTCCAGTAAGACCAGAACTGTGTAGTGCCCTGAGTTAGCAGACATCAAAATCTCATTTGAAACTTTTAATAAAGTAGTTTCTGTGGAGTGGGCTTTACGAAAACCAGATTGAAATGTGTCCAAAATATACTTTTCTAAAAATGTGGAAAATTGTTCTCCTACAATTTTTCGGTTTTGATACAAACGGTAATTTAAAGATCTGCTTGAAGTGTTTTAAATTTGTTGGATACAGTTTGGTTTTTTTTAGTACCTGCTTAAAAAAGCTGGGAACCTCATCCTTTCCAAGTGACTTATTAAAAAGATCTGTAATAGTGGGGTCAAAAGTACTAAAAACCTTTTTTAAATAATTCAGTGGGAAAAATATCAACAGAACATGAGGATGGCTTCATTATATCCACTACAGCAAAGAGATCTGGGAATGACATTGGTTTACAGGGAGACCATAGAGGATAGTAAGAAGTTGATAGGGCGATGTTTGCCCTAACATCACTAACCTCAATGAAAAAAATTGAGAACATTATTACAATATGTTTTTAATTGCTTCATGAGCTTGGGAAACTGAATGGTTTACAATAGAATAAATGGTGTCAAATAGCTGCTTTGGATTTCTTGGAAGTTATCAGCTGAGTAAAATACAGAGTTCTGGAATTTTTAATGGACTCATTTAAGGAATTCCTTAGTTCTGTAAGAAAACATGTTTTTACTGACAGGCTAGAACGAATTAGGAGGCCTTCAGTTTTAGACTTGCACATTTAATTGCCGATGAGTATAAAAAAGTCTTACATGACCTTCCAGCTGGACCCAAACAGACATGATCGAGTCTGAGTTTTGACCCAGAACCAGGAAATCACATAGTTCTTATAAACAACCTTCTGATCGAACCACTCCCTCTGGGGAAAAAAACAACACCCTATATGGAAGGCCCTTCCTGCCAAGCAGTTTGGTCTTAAACACAAGTTCTGTAATCTGATGAAAAACTATGTGTTGTCTGTTGGTTTAGTGTGAGGCATGTTTTATCTAAACTGTCCCTCAAAAGTACGGTCTGTTCTGAGATGACCCGTATCACGAGTCACTCAAAACAGAGTGCACACTACTATTTGATCACAGCTCAATTACAGTACATAAGAAATATATAATTAAGCATTTGATTATCAAAAATACACACCTCATTACAAACATTTATATGAGAAGTACATTCAAAAATCGGTTCAAACAGAATAAAATTTCCTGCAGTTCCTTAAGATAGAGGCATGAACCTCAAGTTTACTTGATTTCCATAATCGCTCTACCTTGCGACAGCTTCTCCTCAAATTGAGAATAATTTCATTCACCAAGGGGCAACGCTTTTTATTAAATAAAAAGTTTGATGTAAAAGGTGTCACTTGGTCTAAAATAGCTGAACAGGTAGTTAAAAGACTGAGAAAAGGCATCTACATCAGTACATCCTGACAAAAAGCAAGAGTCAAACAGAACAGGGAACCTCTCAGCTGTGTTCTGATCAATAATGCATCTCTGAGCCTTGATCTTTTGTGGTGGAGGGTCTTAAGGAAAAATTAAGCCAAACAATACACAGCTGCGGTCGCTGACATGTACATCCATCCACACAGATTTACAAGATTTAAACCACGAGAGAAAACAAGGTCCAGGGTGTGGCTCTTTATATGTGTTGGTCCAGAGAGAATGTTAAATCCCCAGCAATTAAAACTTTCTCCAGTTTGATGATGAAAGATAAAAAGTCTGTAAAATAGTAAATGACCTGCAAACTCATATCAGAATATTAGGATTTTGCACATGTTTATGAGCAGTATTACATTCAGAAGTCTCCATCAGGTCCCAGGATACAGTGTTGGAGCCCCCCCCCCCC
>JARVJO010000173.1:674706-687152 GCA_031762555.1 Cynodonichthys magdalenae | reverse complement strand
CCCCCTCCTCAGCTCAAACTGTATGATTTAAATGACACAGGTAAATAATTGGATTAACAGATTTAAAAAGCTATTCTCTATACCGTGTTTTTACCAAGTATCCATATGTTCAGTAAGTGACGAGGCGTAACGACGATTCAAATACCAGATTTCCATCCAAATTAGCAGTTAGTGTAATTAAACCCAAGGCTGGGAGGGACGGGTGCTTGTCAAAGCTGTTCGGCATGTTGCTGTACCTCATACTGACTCCTTATGCTCAGCTATGAATTAATAATTGAAAGGTATTTCTGGCGGAGTCATTAAAAGAATTAATTGCATTCAGCGCGAGTGGATTTGGGCTTCTAAAGGATGAAGATGGGAAACAGTTTGCCTGAGGCTTTAATGAGGAAGCTCCACCTGGTGTGTTGCAACAGCTGGCGAGTTTTAATGTTGCTGTTTGCTGCAAGACAGCTGGAATCTGGTTCTTTTCTCAGAAAAATCATCCAGAATCCAGTTTTAGACCCCAGTACTTGTGTAGAAAAAAAATAAAAATTCGGCAGATGCCACCTGTAAAGTAGATGAAAGTTAAATTTTCTTAACTTACTCATCTGCACTCAGATGTTTAGTGGTTTTATGTCGAACATGCAAATTGAAAACATCTAATGTCTGTTTAATGTTGGTAATGGTGTTTCATAAAAAATATTTAGCGATGTGATTAATGTTTGTTTATGCATATTTTTTTTAATGTTAACTTTCTATATTTTCTTCTTTAGGACACCTTTTCTGGTCGATTTCGGCACTTCCTGGATGTGATTGACCCCAGCACGCTCTTCGTGTCAGAGGTACTTGATATGGGATTTGTGCCTGATGGAGCTTTAATTAAAGTTCGTTTTTAAACTACAAAGTGTTTTTTTTTTCTAAGGCATTCATCGTGAGGTTTGAAAAAACAAGGCCAAAACTTTATTTTACGACAGCCAAAGTTGCTATACTTGAACATAATGTGATAAAACGTGAAAGGAGTTAAATGAATTCCTTCAACAAATCCTGGAACTTTTATTAATTTGAACAAAAGTAAGGAGACATTCATCAACATATGACGCTGTATGCTGTCTCATATTAAGGATAACTTAATATCCTGAATAGAGTGTATGTACAAAACAGTCAATATAACACTTTATTACAAAAAATATATGTCTTAGAATCCACGTTTTATACACAATCATAATGTAACATGTAGTTCAGAGTCACAGCAAACCATGGTATTAAAGAGTAATTATAATGATAAAAAAGAATGAAGAGTGTGAATTTGGTCATTTCTGCTATTTTTTTTATTTTGTTCTCCATCATTTAACAGTAATAAACCTCTGCACAACAAGTTTTATTCTCTCGTAGCGTTCGGTTCACGTTTCCACATTTTGTGGTAGTGTTACTCTCGCTGTTATCAGAGCTGTAGTGCTCTGGGTAATGAAGCTGTTAGCGAGCTCTTTGGTGACATTAATGGAGGTAGTAGCTCCTGGGATATGATGTGCGTTTTGGGCGTATGGGGCAAATGTGAAAGATGGAAAGTGTGCTCAAACACACACACGCATGCATGTACACCTTGCACCTTGTTGGGTCGACCATGGCCTCAGCTTGCCCCTAATGATGAGAGGGAGGGTCGGGATTTACGCACACACACTCCGCTCTGTGCCACACATGTGGTTGGAGATCACAAGCTCATTAGAACAAATTGGTCTCATGTTTTGCTCAGCATTAGGTGGTGATCACGTTATGTTTTTAGAGAACTCATTTGCTGAATAGAAATCTGTGTGAAACTGTTGGTGAAACACATTTATCAGACAGGCAATGAGCTGTGCAAATAACATTTTGGATGAAAAAAAAAGTTAACTGATATATGATTTTTTTATTTTATTTGTTTTCTATCTGATCAGAAACTGCTGCAGGACAGCATTGAACTGCTTGATTGTTTCAAACAAGGAACTCTGCCTCCAGGAGTGACCAATGCTCAGGTAAAGACACAGAAATGTAGAAATTAAATTAAATTGCCTTTGCAGTTTCAGTTGATTTAATTTTAATTTATTTAGTGACAAATGTTAAGTGTTTGTAGCATAGGCTAATTTGCAATGCATATGCTCAAATAGCTACATGAAACAATTTGAAATACTGATCGAAACAGAATAAAACACTACACTTACACTTAAAATGACAATTTCTTACAATAAGAGAAATTTGCATCTTTTTGGTAAAAAAAAAAGCACTGTGGGTGATGAATGACTGCTTTAATTTGTTAAAAAAATGTTGAAGCTAATAGAAGCAAAATTCTAGATAAAACTTTAAATCAGCAAAACTGAAGTGAAAAGCTGTAATCAGTCAAACCTTAACTAATAGCCTAACTATTTCTGAACCATAACTAAAAGCTAGAATTAGCAAATGTGGAGCTAAAAGCTAAAATTAACACTTAATTAAAGCCTATTGGCAAAATGTAGGTAAAATAATACAAGCCGAACAGTAGCTAAAAATGAAAACTAGCTGGAAGTACCATCTAAAACCAGAAAAACATAAAAATAGCAAAACTGTAGCCAAAAATCCAAATTAGCAAAGCTCACTGTAATTGATTCCAGTCAGAAATCAATTTCAGGTAAAGATGTTAATCCTTCATTTAGAAAAAAATCTGTTTCCACTGGAGGCTCATTGAGTTACAGAATATTTAATATTTATATCAAAGTCTGTATTTAATATTACTCATTTGTTTTACAGCTTTGGCAAGCCCAGAAAATAAAGCAGGTAAGATTCTGATTAACTGAACCTCTGAATTACAACACACACACACACACACACACACACCTACACCTGTGGTTCATTGTTGCTTGTGGGAAGCAGTGATTTCCCTGTAATAAAGATTTTTTCCCTCCTAATATTACTCTTTCATGAGGTAATTCTTGTGAGCTAAACATATTTTTGTCCTCATTACATCTGACTGTGCATTTATTGCAGGCCATCATCCACCCTGACACGGGGGAAAAGATCTTCATGCCCTTTCGGATGTCAGGTAGAACAGCACAGTGTGGAAGTCTCGGGGGATGTGGGATCTAGGGGCTTGTTATGTGGTCCAACATGGAGGCGTTGTTCACCCTGGGACCTGTCATGGCTCCGCGGGGCTCTTCAGGTTGTCTCGAGCCTCGAAAAGGTCGCACTCAGCTGGGGACTGATTAAAACCTCTCTCCTGTGGTGGCGGTGAAGTTCTCTAGATTTCTGGAGAAATAAGCACCAACATTTTGGGCTGGTATTAAAACATCTTTTTTCGTGAAGGGATTTTGACATATCAGAATGTGGGTGGAGTGGCAACAAACTAAGGTGAAGGCAGTAGCCAGTAATCTCAGCTGATATACTGTAATCCAGAACATTAGGTATTCTGCCTAAATTATGGAACAAAAATATATCCGAATAAGAGGAACAAACTTTAGGTGAAAAATAATTTATCAAATATGGGAGTCTGAAAAACCACTTCAAGAAAACTTTTTAAGAAACAGTGCCAGTGCAAACAAATCACCTACGTTATGTTTGAACTGTATAAAAAGTGAAAAGAGAACCATGACCAAGAGAAATGTTCAAGATGCTGCCAGTAGCTCATTTGGGTCACCATGGTAACCACACACCTGTGTCTGTCACCCCCCGACTGCCAAGTTATTGAGAGGCAGACAGAAACAGCCTGAAAAGTAAGCCTAAAAATAGTTGTTTTGGGAAAAAGTAGATTAAAAAAAAACCCTTGTGCAGCTAGCCTGCCCTTTGCCTCCCTATGCAGTTCCGCCAATTCTAGTTTCTCTTCAGTGCTTCTTCTGGGATTTCTCACATAGGCAACTGGGCCAATCAGCGAACAGAAGGAGGAGTTATGAACGACAACGTCAATTTTCCGCGCTTTTAGTCTGCCTGTAGTTTAGCAATGGCAGTGGAGGAAGTGACTGAAAACAGTCCGTGTTGATAAGGCTTCCAAATTAAATTAAATTTGTCTCACAAAGCCTGCAGCACTCATTTACAGCCACTTCATTCGTTTCAGTACTTCCCTCTTCCCAGGGGATGGTTGTTTACACCGCATGCAATTTCAGGTTAGCTTCTTAGCTTAGCATCTTAGCTTAGCTTCCTTTACGGTCAAGCTGGTGGACTGCATATGTCACAGCCAAACGTTAGCGATTGAGTAAATCAGATCCAATCGTTTTAAACTTCAACAGAGTTCACGCCTGCAGCAAGAAATTGCTTCTCAATAGCCAAGGTTCCAGACCCTCTGCACAAAACAAAGTGTAGAACAAGAGGCTGCTTTTTACCAGGCTATTGTGCAGCAGAAGAATATGATGCAGAATTTTTATTCTTCTTTAGGTTTCATTTAGTTTTACATTGTGTTGCAGACAGCTACCAAAAGTCATATTGTACTATTTTAGACCTAACTGCATTTTTTTGGTGAAAATTAAAAATTCTGTCCTCAAAACTGAAGGCCAAGATACTATTATTACGATTTACCTTTGTTTAATCAGGCAATTTCATTGAGATCACACATCTCTTAATATGAGACTGAGAGGATACCGGAGTACCCAGATAGGTACAGGTCCAAACTGAGGATTGAACCCACAACCTTCTTGCTGTGGGGCAATAGCTCTTACCACTAATCCATCGTGCTGCTGACATGACAGAACAAAATTTTACTGGACATTAATAATGGTGATTTAATGCTTATTTGTTGTCACCCTTAGTACGTACAGTATGTCTATATGTGTTAGATGCTGATGATGACTCTGTCTTTAAACAGGTTTTATTCCATTTGGCACACCAGTGGTAAGACTTGTTGGTTTTTATATCCAAATTCAGCTACTTACTGTACATCAATATAAACATTTCAGACCGAAGCTACAAATATGGTGTTTTATCTTAATTTTTCTCTATCTGATCAGGTTGTTGGCCTCCTTCTTCCCAACCAAACACTGCTGTCTACTGTCTTCTGGCAGGTATTTATTGTAAACTCAAACTGCCCTTATTTCATTAATAAGCACTAAAAGTCAAAAGGAACTTTTGACTTTTTACCTGGATTACTGAGATGCATCAGGACAAGCACTAAATGTGTACATTTTACTTAAAGTTGAATCCTAAGGATGACTCATATCTAATGTTTTTGTATATCACTGTTACATCTAAACTGCTTGATGCTCAGGTTAAAGTCTGACATTAATTATCACAGGAGACCTATAAATTAGCATTACTGTCTAGTTCTCCTAGAATTAGGTAATTGTGATTTATTTTGTTAAAGGCATTTACCTTCCATATTTATTATAAAACAACATGACAAAAAAGACACTAAACTTGTCGATTTAAAGTTTAAATTGAATCCTGTCATCTCCCCCTCAGTGGTTAAACCAGAGTCACAACGCCTGCGTTAACTACTCCAATCGCAACGCTTCCAAGGTACGGTTTATAAAAATAAAGAGACGGAGCGCTTTATTAATATTGTCATTATAAAATCTGACTTGTTTTCTCTGTAGCCTGCTCCGTTTTCCAAATTCGTCCAGGGATATGTTGGAGCAGTGACCAGTGCAGTGTCTATCGCTGTAAGTTCTAGTAATTCACTTTATTTTATATTTTTATAAAAAGTTTATTCATTTCTTTTTAAAAACAACATTAATTCTACATACAGGTGCTGGTCATAAAATTAGAATATCATGAAAAAGTTGATTTATTTCAGTATTTCCATTCATAAAGTATAACTTGTATATTATATTCATTCATTACACACAAACTGGTATATTTCAAGTGTTATTTCTTTTAATTTTGATGATTATAACTGTCAACTAATAAAAACCCCAAATTCAGTATCTCAGAAAATTAGAATAATGTGAAAAGGTTTAATATTGAAGACACCTGGTGCCACACTCTAATCAGCTAATTAACTTAAAACACCTGGAAAGACCGTTAAATGGTCTCTCAGTCTAGGGCTGAGTCCAAAATGAGGGGCCGGGTCCTCTGAAGGCCGAATTCGATGGCTGCTTACGTCACAGCACCGCAACGGAGGCTGTCCAAATTCAAAGACTCCTCTGATGCGGCTGACAAATGCGTCCTTCCTTTACCCCGAATTGAAGGACTGGTCTGATGGATCCTTCCCTGCCCACCATATCCCATAATGCATTGCGGGCCGACCGTACATTTTTTTTTTTGCTAGTAGTGGCAGACGAAGCGAGAGAAAGGAATATGTTTCAAATAAAATATCTGGCGGTATAAAAATTTAACGTTTCAAGCAGTTGTGTTGTTAATACTTTTATCATTTGTATAGACATTTTTAAAAATATTTTTGTCAGGAAATAAAATGATCTGGTATAGTGAAATAAACATGCACCTACAGCGGGTCCATTAGTTCTTAAAATATTGTCTCTAAATTAAGTTGATTGTTTTGTGATATTAATAACACTAATATGTTGATATTTTTCTAATTTCGATCTAATTTAGCTTCTGTATAGCGTCAGGACATACGCCAGGGTAAGGACGGGAGGCTAGACTGTCCAAATTCACAGCCACTTTTTTCCAGTCTTCACCGGTCTAGCAAGGACCCGGGTGGGCCGGGTCCTTCGGAGGACCCAGCCTCTCGTTTTTGACACAGCCTAGTCAATCATAGGGAAGACTGTTGACTTGACAGTTGTCCAAAAGACGACTACTGACACCTTGCATAAGGGGGACAAGAAACAAAAAAGTAATTTCTAAAGAGGCTGGCTGCTCACAGAGCTCTATGTCCAAACACATTAATATAGAGGCGAAGGGAGGGAAAAGATGCAGTAGAAAAAAGTGTACAAGCAATAGGGATAGCTACACCCTGGAGAGGATTGTCAAACAAACCCCATTAAGAAATGTGGGGGACATTCACAAAGAATGTCTTTTTTTAACAAAATTTAATAGGATGTTTAAAGGTAATGTGTCCTTCAATTGATAAAATAATGTATTTGATGGGTGACTGTAATGTTTTGATAATTCTTAAAGCTCATTCCTGTAAAACAAAATAGGATTTGTAATAGAACTTTTACACATTTCGGTTCTAATGCATGCGCACACATTGGGTTTTTGTGCATTCACCGGAAGTAGGGGGGATCATTCGCTGTACGAGTCGAGTGTTTACATATTTTCCAATGATAGCAATGGGGAAAAGTGACTTTTGTAGTGTGTATAATTGTTCGAGGCAACGTGATTGAGTAAAAGATAAAGGAGAAGCTTGCTCTTTTTACCAAATTTCTCTGGGAAAGTCGAACAAAGCTGCTACAATAAGAAAGTTGTGGCTCAATGCACTTCGCCGTCACGACTTCAGTCTGACAAAAAACAAAACAAAACAAAACAAAAAAAACCTGTAAAGTGTTTAATCGGTATTTTGTTTCTGGCATGGCAATTAATGATCCGAACTCTTTGGATTACTTTCCTACACTACATCTTGGATATGCAAAACAGACAAAAGAAAGAACAACCTCCCGCAGCAAAAGAGCATGCTACTGGACAGATGTGAAGAAATACCATATGAGCTAAATGTCATCAAAACACATATTTGTGTGCTTGTGTTTGTAAAGTTAACCATCCATGAATGTGTGTCTCTAAACATACATGATAACGCGATAGCTAAACAGTACCGACTTCAACGTCCTTGTTTCGGCGATCGTCTTCTTTGACACGGTGGCCCCCCCCTCGACAGTTGCTTCCCAACGACATCCTCTCGGATTCGTGGCACACTTTTTAGGGATTTTGACCATTGGTCCACAATTTTCCAAAATCACGCATCGACATTACAACTCGCCATCACCACCTCGCTCTTTCAAATTACATTCCCCCCACTTCCGATTTTTGCAGGAGCGTGACATTTCGCTATCCAATCAAAACAAACGTTTCATGCGTGCTTTCTTTAGAATGCGCAAAAGGTCTATTGTTTTACATGCTTTCCCCCAAACATCAATACAATAAATTAAGTGTGGAACAATTATCACGTTATACAACATATACAAAGCTTTATCATTGAATAACGCTCTTACTTTGTACAGTAATGCAATAGATTTAGCTATTTTTGTTCTTAAATAATTTGAGATTTCCATGTCAGCTTTTCATCAGTAACACCCAAAAACCTCAACTCTTCGACTCTACAGATCTCAACACCATCAACTCTAAATGGAAATTCGACAAGTCTCTTTCTATTACTGAATATCATATAGTTTTCTCCAAATTTAATGATAATTTATTAAGTTTAAACCAAGTTTGTATTTTTACAAATTCTGTCTGCATCACCTCCAACATCCGTTCTATATTTTTACCCCCCCAAAAATTGTTGTATCATCTGCAAATAAAACACATTTAAAAAGTCCTGACACATTTACCAAGTCATTCATGTATAAAGTAACTAACTGTCCAAGTACAGAACTCTGAGGAACTCCACATGTGATGTTGAACATGTGAGTTCAGATCTTACATCATTTTTTTTGTACAAACTGTTTCCTATCTTTCAAACAGCTAGATACACACTGTAGTGCTAGTCCACTAATGCCATATTTATTCAACTTTTCAAGGAGAATAATGGGGTCTGTAGTGTCAAATGCTTTCTTTAAATCAACATAAATACTAACACAGTACTGTTTCACTTGCTACAAGACATGACGACTTGATGTCACCACACATCCGTACATAAATATATCCTCTGGTACACACACGGTGTCTCTGTGCCTGCCGTTTAACTCAGGAGATTTGTGTTGACAATTTTAAACGGTTTGATGAAAACACAGTGTTTAACAACATAAAAATGCAGAGGAAAATTATTAACTTGTGATATAATAATTACTGTCTTTAACAAATTGTAACATTTTAATACATTCTGCATATCAAGAGGTAGAAAACTGTCATAACCAGTGGTGGGCACAGCTAATCAAATAGTTAGCTTCACCAACTCATAATCCTCTGACATAAAATATGGCTTTGCTAATGCTAAACTGCTTAACATGTAAAAAAATAAAATAAAATAGCGGAAGCTAAAGTTAACCACTAAGATATGTCTTCTTCTCCTTCAAGTTGAAGACTGGTGGGACTGACACAAACCTGTTGAGGTTAGTTTGTTAGTTAGCTGTTAACGGACTTAAAGTTGGCAAAACCAAATTTAGCAGAAGCTAATTGGTGCGCTAACAGTTTAGAAAGTTGGAGAAAAAGCTAATCCACTAAACAAAAGATTAGTGGAACCATGCCCATCACTATTATTAACCTAAAACTACACTGTTAAGATGCTGTGCTGAAGGTTATTTAAAAACATTTCTAATTATAAATAAGTGTTCTCATTTCTAGTTTACCTTTTTGCTTTACAGATTCTTTATTTCATAGATTTTATTTTAGTTAAGATAGTTGAAAAAGGATTTCCAGTATTTTTCCAGTATTGCTCCTTTAGGGTTGAGTTTGGTTCAAATTGAAATATTTGTCTTTACTAATCCTTAAAGATAAATCTACATGTTTCCTAATCTATATTTGGAACTATTGTTAATATGGACCTTATTTTTTAAACATTCCTGCATTAGTAGACGGGACTCCTCCTTGGTTTGGTTCCCTGATGAGTTGAGGAATTACTACAGTGTTTTATATAAATAGATGATACAAGATCATAGAAGAAACCGACAACAGTTGAGTTAACTTTAACAAATTAAACTAGATATCACTTACCTTTGTGTTGCAAACAGTATAAAATTTGTAAAGTCTGAGATATTATTAAAAATTTTTTTTCGGTTGCACAGTTCAGGATCATGGTCTCACTGGTGCCACTGCAAACCCAACAACAACAAAAGCCCAGGAATTACCCCTAAAAATACAAACACGTTAACTATAATCATAAATCATCAAAGTATTGTTTTAGTATTTTTAACTTCCGTGTCATCAGAGCTTTAAATGTTCACATAACAAACTTCTACACACCTGCCCGGGAAGACAAACCGTTCACACACAAAGACCTCAAACTGGGCCAATTACTGGTCCTGCTGGGCGTCATCCGGCTGATAGCCTCAGGCCTGACAATGACAGCAAGCACAGGAAAAAAATGGCAGGGAGTCTGGAGGGAGGAACGACAGGCAGGGGGGTGGGGGGGTTCAGGCGCACTCCAATTAAACGTCCATTCAGGTGACAACCCCCAGCAGGGCTGCAGAGAGGCTGAAGTTTCATTTTGGTGTTTGATCAGAACATGTATACCATTTTAACAAATTATTGCACACCCAGATTTATCTACTGAGTGATTTAGAGCCAACACTGAATGGTTTTTCAGTTCTCCCTTTAATTATCGTATCATAAAACAGCCTATAAATGTAGTGCCTGCACCGCTGCTAAAACAGGCCGTCTAACTGTAAGTGTATGTGGTTTACCTTCAGGTCGGGCTGAATATTTTAATCCAGAAAACCAGCAGCCTCAGTTCAGCCACCAGGCTTCTGGTGCAGAGGTTCATCCCGTTCCCCGCAGTGGGTAAGTTCAAAAAGATTCACAATTTTAAGAGGCCCAATTTCAATATATACATTTTATTTTCAGTTTAACAGTTTGCCTACACGTCGGCTGCATTTTGCTGTATTTTCAAACAATCGTGCTTATGGTGTTCAATAAATTACACAAGTTTTTTTTTTTTTTTTCTCAGTTCTGTTAATACCTTTCACTGTTCTGAGATCCGAATCAGTTTCTGTGTGAAAGCCAAGAAGCAAGAACGCGTTATTCCTCTGTTTCATCCCGCTCCTCGCGGTCCGTTTTCGTCTCCGCGGGGTTAGAGACGTGCTGAGAGCTCGCTTTGTCGAATGTGTGCGGAGCCACAAAGCTGATTTTCATGCCACCTCCCCGCAGCACAATCACACCCAGGGGTAAAAAACCCGTGTCCCACAATGCCCCGGGCTGCTGGCTCGTAATTAAATTGTTTGCCTGCCCCCCCTTCCCCAATCCCCCCGCCTCTCCTTCCTTTACCACGGCGGCTCTTTCTAATTAAATCAACAGGTTTCTACAGTGCGGTCTTTGCCTGGTAATTGGCTGCTTGGTGGAACTCTGCTGCTGCAAACAAATTGGATAATTACCCCTAAAGTGGCGTCCATGTCAGGGCCTCATTCACCTGCTTTCATTTTGGGCATTGTTGTTGCTGTTGTTATTTTGGTAAGCCCGCATAAAAGGTAATTAAAAAGGCTAATTGAAGCCATGGAATGCAAAGTGCTGTTTGAATTTTCACCTCGCTTGATTTTGCTCGGTTACTTAAGGCTAGATTTATTTTGTAATAACCCAATCAAGCAACGGCCCAACGTTGAGTTAAATTATACAGACATTAACAGCAGGTAAATCCATACTAGCAAACATGTAGGCAGGTAATTAATTGATTTTCTTTAGAAAATATTTGTCATTATTTGTAATATTTAAAACTTAATTATATAAAAAGTGTAACAAGTGCAATTAAAATGTAAATAAATGTAATTATGTGAAATAATTGCAAATTAAAACCATAAATGTCAGCATTAAGCAGTCCAGATTTCGCAATTATCTGTATTTTTTCAATTACTTTGTTGCCCTTATTATTGTAATTATTATAAACATGTTTTTGTGAATTTGATCTTTCCACTGTGGGTTTGATTGTTTCATGCTGAATCATATTATCCGTCCTTTTATTAATTGGTCTGGTCAAAAAAAAATCAAAAATAAAGGGCTGTAAGCTGAGTTAATTAAATTCTCCTCACAAAGCAACTTGCCGTCCCTTCAGGCTTCAGAAAAGATAAGCCTGAAATGCTGTTGTCTTAAATTAAAAAGGCTCAGGGCGCTGCCACTAAACTCTCTAAAATGAGTTTTTCTTATTCGCATTAGAGTCAAGAAGAAAGGTCCGTCTACATTAACAAACATTTGTGTTCATTTTGGCTTTCGTGAATAAATGAGAAAGGAACGACACCTCCGTTTGTCAACACACACACCCCACAGGCTTTGTCTGTAGCTGATTTGATTTGTGTGTGTGTGTGTGTTTGTGTTTGTTTTCAAGTCACACTCAGCCGTGGTGTGTGTTTGGTGAATTATCCCTGAAATGACATGGCACTGATGTGCTTCATTTAGGCTGTGAGTAAAGCAACCCGGGCTCTGCAGCTTTTTCTTAGTCACATTAACAGCTATTTGCTAAAAATCTGGTATTTTCAACACACCACCAGTTCTCTTTGTTTCTTTAAAATAAACCATTTTAATTCAAAAATACTTTATTGATCCCATAAAGAAATTAGATTAAAATTTTCAAAAGATGATGTTCAGAAACTAAATGTCTGCATTTATTCTGTTAGATTAGTGATTCTGTGAGCACGAGTTTAAGTTACAGCTCTGCTTCCTTTAACCACAGGAGACATCTGGGAAGTTGGGCAATTCAACTTCAGAAAGCAGGATAAGTGAAGATCCTGAGTAAGTTCTGGGGTAACTAGGTGCATATCCTGGGTTTTCGGTTTCAG
>JARVJO010000173.1:650057-674606 GCA_031762555.1 Cynodonichthys magdalenae | reverse complement strand
TTAAAAGGGATAGAGGTGTTTATAAAACCTAAAATTCGAACTAGTTTGAAGGAACGATGTACCTCAGTGCAAGGAATGAAATTGTGGAATAATCTGGAGAATGTGCAGGATCAATGTATAGGTTTAGGAGAATGGTAAAATATGGTTTGTTGAAGAAATAGGAAATAATATAATATGAATCCTTTAAAAGTGTCAGAGAAAGATTTGATGTTTATTTTTTTATGTTTTTCTTTTGATTATTATTAGAATTTTTTTTTTTTTTGGAAAAAAGGCACAGATATAAGATTTTTTTTCTTCTTTCTGCTGCTTTTCATTTTATTTTATTGGTTAATTATATATATTTTTTGTACATAAAATTTACTTTTTTTTATGAAATGAATAAACTGAATAAATAAATAATATTAATTCAACCTGGAAAGACTCACACAGAGAATGATAGCAGTTAAGCAGTTTTATTGACATGAAAAAGTTCTTTGGCGCTCGAGCCCAGGCAGAAGACCTGGGTGCAGGGAACTGCTGTGACCCAACAATCAGCTTAGGTTTTAGGAATAACATCTTCCAGCCCATAATTCTCCAAATACTAAAATGTTTGCATATTATCTTCAAGTCTCTCTGTGCATTTCATGTAAATTTGGACTTTGGTAAAGCTCTTATTGTGGATTTGTCTAAAAACAAACAAACAAACAAAACCCACCTTTTTAGTGCAACCTAATGTATGGTTTGTGGTGGTTTGGATATCTTCGTTTGAAATGACAGAACTCAAGAGAAATTCCTAAAATCAGTTTGTTCATAATATATTTGGGTCACAGCAGGTTTTATTTTAATAGATAAACCTTCCCAGGACCTTAACCACAATGTGCCCAGTTCCAGGTAAACTAAACTAAAAGCGACACAGTTTCTGTCACATTTTTTTCCCCAATTTTTGATGAAAGGTTTCTAAACCTTCACATGTAACCAGATCAACATACCGCTTGTTTCTCAAAATACGCTGCAACTTTTCTCTTTAGAAAACGCGCTGCTCCAAGATGTGGATCTGAACTTGTGTGTGTGTGTGTGTGTGTGTGTGTGTGTGTATGTCCCTAATTAAACCATGGCAGCCATATGTGTTAATGAGCTCTCTCATTAGGCAGTAGCTCTCCTCGTTATGAGGGGAGGAGAGCGTCAGGGGTGGAGGAGGGATGAGCGTCTCGTTCTCAAGCTCCTGCTGAGTTCGCTGTCCCACACACAGGACAGGAGATTATCCTGTGGAACAAGTCGGAAGAGAGAGAGAGAGAGGGAGGGAGGGAGAGAGAGAGAGAGAGAGAGTGAGTGTATTTCTGGAGACGCGTTTATGAAACGTTCTTAATCCTTATTTGAATATTTACCGCTGGCATTACATTTGTAAACTGCTATTACACATTTGTGAAGTGTTAGATTTTTAAGAGTGTGAAAAATTCTGCGGTAGTGACAATAAAACAAACACGGTTAAAGATTTATGAGTTAACAGAACCTGGATGAAGTTGAGCAGTTTTATGTAGTTCAGGAATCCGTTACAGCTGGTTGAACGGGCGAAACATTTAATCATTTCAGTTCTTTATGAAAGTTTGATTAAACATTTCAAAAGTTCATTTTATTGTAATTTTCTCTATAGGTTTTGGTGATTTAATTTAAAGTTGTTTATGCAGCACCATTTAGTTTTTAAGTAAGTTACTGATCTGTGTGACTTTTATGATTAGCTGTCCTGAGAGGGAAGAGAAAAAGCTTGTGTATAACTAAAGGTCTCGAATTGATTGTTTTTCTTTTTGAAAACCCAACTGTGAACAAACCCACGTGGAGGTTTGTCCTGATGCAAACTCCATAATCCAGGTAGAAAAATGTAACAAGGTTGAGTCGGGTCCTCTGGTCCATCCTTTATTTAAAACCCTTTTTCAGACTAAAAATTTTTCGGATAAGAGACAAAGAAGACCTGACTCGACCTTGTCAGCCCATGGAGGCTCTTAAATTCCATCATAAATCTGCTTTTCCAATGGTTTTAATCTGTCTGAATTTTATTTGATGTTGCTTCAAATGCTCATTTACTTGTGTCCTTACCTGCTGTGTCCTACCAGACTCCCTCTCCTGCAGAGACACCGGAGACTCGTCCTGCCTGTCCACAGTCTGGTGTGTCTTGCCTCCTTTGGCCTGGCTCTGCCGCTCGCTATCAGCCTTTTTCCGCAGATGTCTCAGGTAATCACTAAAACGCTCTTCTCTGCTAAGGAGCATGTATTTTATTTCCCCAAAACAATAGTTGTAAAACTAACAAACTGTATCTGTAAGTGTTCAAAGCTTCAGATATTTTAGAATCTAACCTTACTTTAAACTTCCCAACAACTTTATCCCGGACTTGTCTGCTGTGTTCCTTGCTCTTCATGATGCTGTTGAATCACTCGTGTTTGTTAAACTTATGAGGCCTTTAACAACAGCTGGGTTTATACAGAGAACAAAGTACACACAAGTAAACATTAATTAATCAGGTGTCTTATGAAGGCGATCACATTGTAGTTAGTGGTATATATGCCACACCTTTTAGATTTGTGTTCATAAAAAATGTAAATAAAATCAACATTTTCCTTCCACTTTACAATTATGTGTTATTTTGAGTTTGTCGGTCACATAAAATCCCAGTAAAATAGGTTGACTTTTGTCTATAAGGTGACAAAATGTGAAAATGCATGAACATTTTTTCAAGGCTTTTTTGCCTGTCGTCATCATCGTCACATCATCGAATCAGTTGGTACTCTTTACCATTAACTACAGTGTCCCAATGAGGGTTAAAGGAAAATGCTCACACTCAATGTAAATAAATGGGACATTTTCCTGACTAAAACAAATGCCCACTTTTTAAGTTTTAAGTTAATTTTTGTTGATTCAGCTCTTATCTTGCTGTATGTTTAAATACACATTTTTTAATCTGTTTAGATTCAATCAATATTTTGAGAATTTAAGAGTGTCATGTTCCCAAAATGGATAGAGTACTAAAATGTAGTCATGTAAAAGTACAGTTACACTGTTAAAATTTTAGTTAAGTAAAAATAAAAAGTAAGTCATCAAGAATTGACTCTGAGTAAAAGTTATTTAGTTTTTGCAGTGGAGGTGCGACTCTCCTGCACTGCACAAGAGACTTTTAAAGGGGACGTGCAAAATCCAATTTTTTAGCCCTTAAGTACATTTAGTTGTTTGTTTGTGTACGTGGTGTCTCTAGGCGTGCAGAAAAGTAGAATTTAGTTTCTCCCATTGCTGCGTAGATATCTTTATATTCTGTTTGGGTCATATTTTTTAATCAGTACAGTTTTCTTTGTTTTCTATGACTTTTTCTGAAATGTTACATCAAATTATTTGCAACAGAACTGCTAAATAAGGTCTGGACCAACTACAGTTTGGTCGTCGTTAGACTCTGGCTCCAACATGTAAGGCTGGATGAACAAGTCTTCCCCTGTTGGTGTCTTTTAATTAGTTTGTAAAAAAAAAGTTTCTGCACCACTGCGTAATCGTACCTCTGCTATCAAACTACAAAAATGGCCGAACAGGTTGCAGTGGACAATGACGAGAGTGAGATCTGGAGAGGTGCGGGTTGTGAAGCTCCTCATTTGCATTTAAAGAGACAGCACCAAAATGAGTTGATCTGAAACACACCTCAGAAAAGGAGTGAAAGAGGGTCTTTTGGAGTTACAATAAGGTGGATTTCAGACTTTATAAAGACCCCAACTGAATGATTTAAATATATTTAAATTCTATACCAAAATTAAGTAACTGTCACTTTCAGTTGTTTATATATTTAAATAGAAAATAAACTTGACTTCTCATCATATCCATTGCTAAACACCTTGAAATTGGTCTCTTTTTCTTTAAGAATCTCCTTCCGCTTCTGTCCCGCCCATTTCAGCGTCATCACAGCAGCTTCATGTCATTCTCTCTCTGCTGTTTACAACCTGGAGCGTCGTAGCCTAATTTGTTGTCATGATAATAAAAAAGAAGCAACGTTATACAATATTGGTTTTGGAAAATTGCATCTCAGGATACATATGAAACTTATTGTCAGACTGGAAAGTTTGTTTTCTGAAGAACCGGAGCGATTACAGAGAGGATGTTTCAGCTGGTAAGATTATTTCAGTCATCCTCACAGACACACGTACTGATCGTCATATAAGTTACAAATCGGAACACATAGACCAAACAAGGATGTGAACAAAACAGTTTACCTGGGCAGATGACACTGTTTGTAGTCCTTCTGAGTGTCCAACCATTTTTAAGAACCGTGTCATCCTTGTGAAGCTTAAAAAGAGGGTAATTTCCTTGGCATCCAAATATCCATTTCCTCAAAGGCCTTTTTTTAATCCAAAATGGACTGGATTGAGAAGTAATTAGTATTGGAGCTTAGCAGACACAGCTTCACCCGGTGTTTGCTTGCTTTGTTGCTGCTGAGAGCCTGCAGGAGTTGCGGGGCGGGCCGGAGTGTGGGGAGGTGTGCTATGTGATGAGAAAGCTCAGCTTGGAGACCCAGCCCAGAGGAGGAGATGTTACCAAAAGCCGGTTCTAGACCCAACCGGTCATTTTTGCTCTCCTGCCTGGCTGCCTCAGGACAGCACAGGATTTCTCAAACATGCATGAATGAGTCAAAGCAAGACTCTGGACATGTTTTTGATGAGAGGATAGCATTATAACATGATATAAAACTCACAAAAGTTGATTTTACATGACATTGCCCCTTTTAAATGTGGAAAGGATGTGAAACCACGATATGTCCACTTTAAATGAATTCACTGTTATCAGTGTCAGTCAGTGCTGCACATTAGGACATTGAGGAAATGTTGGTGTTTTAATTTTAAAAATGAACCAAAATACGTATTTATTCTATAACAGTGTCAGCCTGTTGGCAGGTAGGTGGGGTGTCTAAGTGGAACTTTTGTGTCAAGGGTACAGCTCCACATAAAGCAACAAAGCAGTGCCAAAAAATAAAAAAAAAACATTTTGGCTTCAGTTTATGACAATAGAAGCTAAAGTAGTTGCTTTGTCCTTAATTGATGCTGATATGTCAGCGTCATTACAACACAATTAGTAATTTTTGGATGTGGTTTTTGTTTGTTTGTCTCCACGTCTGGCCTCTCAAGAACAAATATTATGTCCCAGTGACAGTCGGTCCAATGGTTTGAGACTCTTTCATTAAAACAGCACTAAATAATTCACTAAAAGCATTTGTTGTTTGCTTTTTGTTGCTCATAATCATAAAGATACACAGAAAGAGCTCTCTGACACTGAAAAGTAAAGCAGGTATATGTTTCACCTGCATGCATTAAAGCCAGAGTGGCACAAAAAAAAGTCTGAATTAAAGGCAGTGATTTAACCAGAGAAGTATTTGCCGTGCCATGATTGAGAGTCAACCTGAGTAAGATTTTGTTTTTCTTTTCATTTCTAAAAAAACCTCCACTGTATTGAGTTAGTTCAGGTCTGCCATAACTCAGGTCCAGCAGTGACTGATGTTTCCAACCGAAGTCTCTTCAGTGTTTCCCTAATGAGGCGTAGCCCTTTGAGACGTAACCTGCGCTGTTATGATCTGCTCGCAGCCTTTATTCACTGCCACTGATGCCATCCAGGCTAGCAGGCTGAGATCTAACTTTAGCCTCGTTGCCTCAGTATGTGTCATTCTGCTCATTAAATGGCAATAGCAAGATTTTTGTTTTTCACTCCATTTCGCTGTTTTTGTCTCCTCTCTGCCAAGTGACTTGCTGACACAAGCCAACCAGTTCTGGCTTTAAAATGTTTAGGATTTAATTACCACTGGAAATAGCTTAGACAGCCATATGGCAAAAAAGAAAAAAAAAAAACTTCAGACATATGTGCTGCCAACAGTCCTGTGAAAAGCTACCTCCCGTTCCACGGAGAAGCCTGTTTTTCTATCACAAGTCCTTTTTGCACTTTCGCAGGGATAGCAGATGAAAAAGAAAAAAAAAAAAAAGATCTCCCCAATAAGCAACATGAATGCCCTGCTCCCCGGGACCCCCCGCCTACTCAATTTGTCCCACTTCCCCATTTCACACCTAGCAAGATGTCTGATTAGGATTCTGCCTCCAAACTCCAACAGCCATCTGTCTCTGGTTCAAATATTAGGAGATGTAAACCTCAAATTAGACTTTAATCTGCCAAATTGGCTCTTTTTGCACATTAGCTGCAAATGAAGAACATTTAAAGCCTTTAAGATTTATTTAGTCACACAGAAAAGAGTTTCACAAGATATGTTTAAGAAATATTAACGCATGTTTATATTACATGTGCACAATGTAAACCTACCGGCTGAATATTTGTGCCAAGTGTTTCAACTGGAGCCTCTGACCTTTTTGTTCTGCTTTGACTCCCACAGATCAGCGTGAAGCAGCTAGAGCCAGAGATTGCAATGGCAACAGATTGTAAGATTGTGACATACAATAAAGGACTATGAGCGATCTCTCTGCTGGCTGCCACGAGAGGAAGAACCCGCTGCTCTCCGTGGGTCAAACACTCAGAGACTGATGGTGGAGGAGGTAGCATACGCTTAGAAAACAGCAGCTGATCTCGACAATCTTACGTTCATACAGAGATAATAGTCATTAAATAACAGTGACAGCAAAATATACATCACAATAGCTCAAAGTCATAACGACATAACAGCATGGATGCTTAGCAAGTAATTGATGCCAAAAATTCAGTTTTAAAGCTTCTGTGAAGCCTTCTGTCATTTATTAATCAGCTCACTAAGGATTACCTGTCTTCTAACAGATATCTTCCATTTTTTGGAATAAATTGGCAATAAATGTGATGAAAATTGGTTAATTAAAAAAGTAGCAAAAGAAAAAAAACAGGAAAACACCCACATTTAACATCCACCGGAGTGTGTGCTGGATCAGAAGCAAAACGTATGGGGAACTGATAAATAGAATTGATGTACAGATCTATTTATCAATTTGCCTTAATTAAAAAAAACTGAGAAGTATTTTAGTGAAATTTCTGCTTCCTTGACTGCATGAATACAGGAGTAAAACTCAAAATAAACCTTTTGTGTTCAGTAATACAGATGGTCTGAAACTTTGATTTTGTCTTCATGCTGAAGAAGAGTTAAAAGGTACAATATGTTTCATGTCAATATGGACCAGACTCTCTGAGGAATGTTTCCAGTACCTTGTTGAATCTATGCCATGAAGGATTAAGGCAGTTCTGAAGGCAAAAGGGAGTCCAACCCGGTACTAGCAAGGTGTACCTAATAAAGTGGCCAGTGAGTGTTCACTTAACCCTCTATTATAAATGGTGCTGAGTTTGAGAATGTCTTTTAACAAATGGTGTCCCAACACCAGCTGATAATCGGGCATAATTTGAAAAGAAAAAATAACATTTTAAATAGAGAGATTAAAAAGTTGGATTTACTGGTTCATTTACACTAAATGTACATTTACTTTGTTGTCCTTGTCTAACCATTTAGGACATGTTTAGCTGTCAAACATTTTTTTTCCCTGATCTGATGTAAGGCCCTAAAATCGTCCTTTTGACTGACCTCTCATTTAAAAACAGCTCTTATTTAAATCACCTGCCAGGTTGTACCAATGGCAACAAGTGAAAATGTTATCTTAAATTACCTGGAAACATGCTGGAATCATCAAACTAAAGTTACAAAGGGGGTTCAACAAAAGTCCACAATTCCTGATTCAGCCCACAGACTAATGAAAGAGTTTGGAAGAGTCCAAATCGGGCTTCCTGCATGAGCTAAAAACATTGTGCTTGTGGTGGAAATTATTTATTTAACAAAGACAGAAATACATGGTCCAAGAATGAAGGTACTCCGTTGAATGGTCAGCTGAGTTTTATTGCAACAACAGGAACCCAGAGATCAACATAGAGCCATTGCACTGTCCCCCTGCTCTCTGCTCCCTTTGAGGCAGTTGAGGCCTGTTTACTGTTTAACAAACACCATTATGTAATAAAGCAAGATTTCATCCTAAGGAAATGCTGAGTCAAGGTAAAACGCAAAGATAAATACAAATCTAAGAATGATAGTTGTTAGCAGACCTTGTTCTGGCTGTAATCATTCTAACCCAGAGTTGTAAAGTAACTAAGTACAAATACTTTGTTACTGTACTTAAGTAGAAATTTTGGCTATCTGTACTTTACTTGAGTAATTGTTTTTCAGCCTTCTTTTTACTTCTACTTCTTACATTTTCACACAATTATCTGTACTTTCTACTCCTTACATTTTTAAAAAGACAGGAAGTAGAAAATCATTATTTCATTTTTGTTTTTTGCATTCTGGCTTGTTATTGTTAAAAATAATACTATCTAGATAAATTGCGCACCAAGTGACACAAATCATGTCACACTCTGGCAGGACACTAACATTTTATTATGACGTTATAGTCATCTCGGCCTTTAAAAAAATGTCTTTTTAGCGAGGTCACCTCCCAGTAAATGTTAATATGGAAAATCTAACCCCTCATTCTTACTCAATACTTTTACTTTTAATACTTAAGTACAAAAAATATCAGATACTTTAAGACTTTTACTTAAGTAATATTCTTAGAGGAGACTTTAACTTTTACCAAAGTAATTTTGTGGTAAGATACTTGTACTTTTACTCAAGTATCACTTTGTGGTACTTTATACAACACTGTTCTAACCACTGATAAACAGGGTGTCATGAAAATCTGGGTCATTAAAGTTTGTCATGATTTACTGGCATAAACCAAAAAGTATTATTTCTATTACAGTGCTGACTGTCAAGCACGGCGGTGGTAGCACCATGAGGTGCTACATTACCACCAAATTCTTCAACCTTACCTCAAATCAACACCTTCATACAACAAGGTAATAAAAGTTACTTCAAGACTAGCTTCAAGGCTAACGTTAGGCTCCTGGAACGGCTTTCCTAAAGTCCTGACTTTCCATTGAAATTTGGTGAATTATTCTTAAACGTCAGGTTTGTTCCTAGAACCCCATTTAAATTAACTTTACCAATTCTGCCAAGAAGAGTGGTGAAATATCAGCCAGAATTATGATGATTGATGCAACAAACTGTGGGCAAAGAAATATTTAACCAAACATTAGTGGGTGTGATTTGAGTCTGTATGTAAATAATCCTGTGTAGATTAGAGAAAATCCAGAATAAATTCAAACTTGTGCACGCAATTCTTGAAGTTGTTTGGTGAAAAATCACTACATCCTGGGAAAAATAATGGTTCAAATCAATCATTAAAAGTGATTAGCCATGAGAAAACAGTTCCTAATTAAGTTACATAGATTTGTTCATCCAGTTTATAGTTTATAGATCCTCAGATTATTTGTTTACATAAACATCTTGCCTTTTGTTATAAACCGTGATTAATGTGTTTGTGCGGTTGCCGGGGGAACCGTGTAGTTTGCAGCGGAGCGTAATTCGACAAGAAACCACTTGCAGGACCAGTGGAGGCTGCTTAATGGTGAGAGTTAAACACAACATACCAACTTTTTAAGGAATCTGTCTGATTTCTCTTATGCTTTTAAAATAATGTCACACTTTTAATCTGATGTTGGCTCGCTCTTATCTCTAGTGCTTTGCTTTTTTTTTTGTTTTTGTTAACGTGTATTTGGAAGAGTGAACATCTTGTGATTTGCGTTTCAGAGGTTTTACAGCTGCGTTCGCTAAATGTTTTATCAGCCTTTTAAAGTAAGATCTCCCACATAAAAGACTTAAGTCAACTCAGTTAAACCAACACTGAGTGAACTAGTTGTTCATTAAACTAGTTGTTATGATTCAGTGAGCCCACCCACCCCCCTCGTCTTTTTCAGCTCTCTGCTCCTCTGGAGGGAGTTTTTTGTTTCTCGTTCAGGATTCCCACTCAGTCTCCCGCCTGCTGACTCATGCTGCGTTTAGTGAGACGAGAGTGACTTTTTCCTCCTAATTCCTCGTCCTGACAGACAACAGAGACGTGCAACTGGCGTTAATTATGCTAACTTTTTTTTATTTTTACCAGGACAAGCCCGGATGTGACTGGACTCAAAGCTGTTGTTCATCGAAGTGAGCCACGGGACGTTGCGGAAGGTGTTTGTTTAGATAATCGCGATGTCCTTTTAGCGCATATTTGCACCTGTGGCGAGTATAGGGTATCATGGGAACTCAAAACAAACCATGTGACCCCTGTGCACCTCCAGATGTCTGATGCTTTGTGCACCTTTGTAAAAAAAAAAAAAAAAAAAAAAAAAAAAGCGGGGTGTGGGAAACTGCCGCTGCTGTGAATTTTACTCTTATGTCTTTGCACTTTCCCTCTTCTCTCTCTCTCTCTCTCTCTCTCTCTCTCTAAAATATATATATATATATATATATAGATAGATATATATATATGAACTTAAAAAAGGATCTCTGTGAAGTGTTGGGGTCAGTGGGCAGAGAGTCCTCCCACCTCTTCTGGCAGGTGATTTCAGGTGAAATGAAATACTATAAGACAGTAAGAGTTTGCCACTTATTTCATGGAGGTTGCACCTTCTGTGAAGAACCCTGCGTGTTTTACTGCATTTCAGAGAAAATACCAGCCGACTGGAAACACACATCATCTGGACAGCTGTTCTAGAAAGTTCCTGACGCATCAGTCCAAATCTTTTATTAAGGTTTTTAAATAGATTTGGCTGTCATGCAACATATTTATAATGTTGTTTTTTTTTTCTAATTGGGGTTCCAAGTGCATAAGCATTCCTTATGTTGGTTTAAAAATACATCCTGCGTAGCTTTAAAACAAAATGTTCCAACTGTACACCAAAATGCGTGGCCTGATTATGAATAGATTTGGTAGCATTGTGTTGCAAAACAATGACAAATTTTGCAAAATATACAGAAAGAAAGAAAATATGGAGATCAATGGGATTATGGCAAAAACAAGAGAAAACCCCAGAAAACCCAACATTCTGAGTTGTGTAGCTCAGAGTTACTTCAGAGTAAGAGTTTAAGTAAGTTACAAAAAGTTGGGCTTTACATAACTGAACTGGAGTTTATTATTATTAGTAGTTGTAGAAGGTTTTTTACACAATTACAGTTCTTCAAATTGTATGGTTTTTAGAATTTTTTTCCATTGAATGTTCAACTTACAGTCGATGACAAAATGTCTAAAATATTCTAATCTTATGTGAACAGACGCTGTTTACTCCCAAACTCTTTGATATAAATACAAATATTTCATCAAAACAGGGTTTTTTTTTCTTTACCACTAGGTGTGTCTGTCGTTGCTGTCAGACTAGTGGTTATGGTTACTTACAGTTTTTTCCGTGTCGCATTTCTTACCTAAAACGCAGCAGAAGCACGAGACTCCACATGCGGGACCATCAGTCCTCTGCTGCTGACGTTTTTTGCACAGCGACTGTTTGAGGCTTACTTTTCAGTTTGCTTCTCTCTGCCTCTCATTAACTTGGCAGTCAGGGAGTGACATACACAGGGGTGTGGTTACCATGGTGACCACAATGAGCCAGTGGCAACAGTTTAAACATTTCATTTCATCTTTGTACACAACGCTCTTCATCGTGTTGTGGTCTTGATTAGCAACCTAAGCATCATCGTAAAGTCTATGTTTCCCATAGATTGTTCACATGTAAATGAGGTTGAGGTTTAGATTCTTTTTACCAAGTTCATTGGAATTTTAGACAGGTGCTGCATCAGCACCCTTTTAAAATGTCTTCAGGAATTTTTGAATTTTCATGTCTCGTTTTGTATAAAAGTCATTTTCCAGCGATGGACCATAAAACAAGCTGAAAATGGAAACTCTTCCCGTGCTCATATCTGAGCTTGCATCCTGCTCGGCTCCACTGAGCATCTGCAGGTTTTCCTTCCAATCAAACACAGGAGCAGCATGTTTCACACTAATCTGCACATCCACCTTCAGCTGGAGAGCAGGACCTAATGAGGCAGGCTGTAGTGACCAGCGGGAATGAAATCCTGCACCTGAATTACAACAAAAACACACCATTCCCAGCCCGAGGAAATTATTATTATTTTCCTTTTATTTTTAAGCCATGTGTACATGCTCTGCTCAAAAACTGTTCTCATATAGGTTTTATTCTACAGGCAGGGCTTAGTAAAATCGGCAACAACGGAGACGTGGGGATGAGGTCGCTCCTAAACTGTCCCAGGTTTACACGCGGCTGGTCTCGAGTCGCCCTGTGAGAAGTCTTCATCAGGAGCTGAAACAAAAGCCCTCGAGTCACAACGTCGAACATAAAGTTATGCAGAGCGTGACGAGTTCGGATCTTTGGGGGATTTTTCTGTTTTGTTGTAAATGACCAGTCACCGGCATCTGCTCACACGTTCTCTTCTTTTGGAAGGAAAAAAAATTTGATTTAACGTGGTGCACAGGTGGAGGAGTCAGCAGGGGAGTTAATGACATAAAGCATGTGATGGAAAATAAGTTTTGATAAAATAAGTAATTGTGTTTGTTTTTTCAGAAAACCTTCATTTCTGCCCTTTATGTACAATAAAAAAGCACCGTGATAGAGGTTAACTTTCCCCTTTGTCTCAGGCTCTCAGGACCCCCCACCCCCCTCATCATCCACAAACATTCAGATGTTTCTCCTGTGTCACAGTCAGCGAATCGACAAAGTCACGAGCACTGATGACCTTCAGTCCTCCTCTAACGTGTCTAATTACACTTAATAAACGCAACATAATAAATAGTTTTGGTCCTCTTGTGCATCAGAGGGGGACACGGGGGGGTTCAGTCTTCCGAAGTCACGTCTATGTCCTCGGAGCTGGATTGCTTCGTGGCGATGCGCCATCTGTTGATGTGGTGGTTTCCCTTTTTCTTCTGCTGGCTGTCAGGGCCCTCCTCCTCCAGCTTCTGCCGCTTGTACTTGGTCCTCCGGTTCTGGAACCAGACCTTCACCTGCAGAGAGACACAACATTTAAATATGATTTTAAATGAACAGTCTGGTGTGGGTTTGCTTTTTCTTATTTTTATGTTGCACTGAGGGATTTGGATTTTACTTTTCGGTGTTGGATTTAAAAAAAAAAAAAGAACTACGTAGTTCAGTACACAAATTTGTAATTGTTTAATTCTGTCCAGATTTATCATTTTTGTTTTACAGAACTATTTTACTCATTTGTGTGAAATGAGTCAAATAAATATCCCACTTAAAATATATATTTTTAAAAAATGTTTTAATTTGTGTCCTATGTTTAAAAACGGTGAGCATATATAAAACATTTTGCTGGTTATTTAAGATTTAAATGTCCTCAAATAAAAAAACTTAAACGACTTGGCTTTTTAGAGACAGATTTATTTATTTTTTATATTATAGAATAATGTATATTATTAATACATTTTCAATATATAAAAAACTACTTTCTGCTTTACAGAAATTTGCCTCAATTATGTTGAAATCTTTTTATTTTTCTTTACAAGAGAACAATCACACTGAGACCAAAAGTTGCACAAACATGGAAGGAAACAGGTTAATAATTTATGAGCTCAACAGTAAAATAGATCATGTTCTTGTGAAAACTTGAGTTGTAATGAGCTTATTTTGGAGCTGAAAATAGGAAGCTGTTCACACAGTGTCTGTGTAATTGATATATAGCTGAATTATGTTTAAAAAACTGAGTTCACACAAGCAGCTATACCAACCTGACATTCTGCTGCAGAAATTCAGTGTCTAAACTGCAAAGATATTAGTGAAAAAACTAAAAAAAAAAAAAAAACCCATTTACTCAGTTTAAATTTAAACATTACACAGTCAAGTCATTTTTTGTAGGTGTTACAAAGGGCCACAGAACCGAAGGAGCCACATGTGGCTCCAGAGCCTCAGGTTGCAAACCCCTGATTTAGAGATTTATCCACACCTGTCCTGAGCCGAACAATCAGACCCTGTGACAAATATCAACCATTAAGCTGATCCTCAGACCATTATTTCTAAAGTTTATTTAGCTTAATTTAAACTTTATTTTTTAAGGCCTAAATGTCTCTTTGTAACATGTCTGCACAGCACAATGCTGTGAACACAGATCTAAGCATAGATAATATTTATTCTCTTTTATTGTAGATCAATCATGACTTAAACACCTCTGTGGGAGTTTAGTAGCCTAAATGTTATTTATAGAAATAAGCAGAATATATTAATATTGATTTATAATAGGCCTATATATATTTTATATATTCTGTTTAATATTGAACTTTTTTTTTACAAATAAAACTATTTAAATAATAAATTGGATATTTTATTGTTTAGATGCACTTTATATTATTATTATTATTTGAAAATAATAATCTAGGCAGTTTTGTTCTGACGTGTGTTTTGAGCGTGTTATCGGCGGACCGTCTTTGATCTTTGGGGTCCTAAAGAGTTCACTGAAATTTTTCAAACAAATCAAACATTCAGAACCGGCTTTAAAAAACAAACGGGACTCGCCTGCGTTTCAGATAAACTCAGACTGTTGGCCAACTGCTTCCTCTCGGCTCCGACCACATAGTGGTTCTTCTCGAAGGCTCTCTCCAGGCGGAGGAGCTGCGAGGGTGAGAAGGCCGTCCGGATCCGTTTGGGTTTCCGGGCGAAGGGGCCGTGGAGGAGCAGGCTGTCCTGGGATACGTCATTACCTGGCAGCGAGGTAAAGAAAAATGTAATAGAGTATAATTATTGATAACATGCAATGACTCTTTCTTTTTAACCGGCCTACAAATGATGTTAGAAATAAACCCATCAGAACGTAACGGCACAGGTGGAAAACTTTTTTGTAGGCCTGTTACATGCCTGATCAAAAATATTTTAAATGCCGAATTTCTCCCAAACAATTATTATTATTATTATTATTATTATTATTATTATTATTATTATTATCATCTTCTGTTTTGGTTCACATTTCGCTCCCAAGCACCATCTGAAAAGAACGAAATGTTTTGCACTACTTGTCATTTATTAGCTTTAACGTGTTTTGTCTAAAACATTAGGCCTACATTACATTTTTTTTTTTTTTTTACAAGTTTTTAAAGTCTATTGTAGCATATTTTGGGGCACTGTCGTATGACTAATGAAATGTTGTAAATCAGAAATTGAGCAGTTCGAACCAAAAGCCCTGTTGGGGAAATTATATTCGTTTAAAATGTTGCAGCTATATTTTGCATTTATAAAGTAGGCCTACCTTTCGTGTTGAGAAGAATTACGCAGAAAAAAAATTAAACTGTTTTATCCTTTAAAAAAATCTACATTTTTTTATCTAATTTGATCTAAGTTATGAAGTGTGAGGTTAAAAAATATTGTTAAAAATTTATATTAAAAAAAAACTTTTGGACTTTATAAGCACTTTCTTATTTTAATTATTCAGCCTTTGAACGATGTGACGATATAGTGTCAAGTATTTTTAAATGTTTAATTTTTAAATTGTAATATGAAATTTTCTGGGGGGAAAATGCGTTCAAAAATCATAAATAAAGAAATCAACCTGCAAATAGTCTACCTATTTATTTTGATATTTTTTATTCTAAACAATCTGAATTATGCATTTATTATTATTTTATTTTTTATTTAAGTTCGTTATTCTGACATATCTTGTTGCAAACTTTACGCACAACAAATCCAAAAATGATTCTGCAGCTGAAATCTGGGTAAACTTTTATGTTACTTATTTACTATTTTAGCTCCTTGGGTTTCATCTGGTCAGACTAATAAACCCGTTCAGGTGGATCTTCCTCCAGCTCTACCTTGGAATCTGTGCCCAAAGAACCGGTTCCGCAGGACCCAGGGGTAGAAGTTGAGCGGGTCCCGGTGCTGCGCGCCGAAGAAGTGTGGGTGTTGGAGGTGGGAGCCGCCGAGCTGGTGCGGGGCCACGGTAAGGGACGGGTGGCTCACCGCCTCCGGGAATACCAGCTCGGGGCTCTGGTAGAGGGAGCGGGCCGGCGGAGCCTGGTAGCTGTTCATTAAGGCGTCGGTGTTCGGGTTGGAGTAGGTCAGAGCCGTCGGGCGGAGGGGCTCCTCGGCGGTCAGGGGGCTCTCTTTGGCGACCAGAGACTCGATGGTGAAGCAGCGCTTCCCCGCGGAGGAAAACATCATCTCTGCGTGAAAAACTGAAAACCCCGCGGAAAGCTTGGAAAGGCTTTCTTTACTTCCTGGTGTGGAGCAACAATAATAAAAACAAAGCGCTCAGAGGCTCATGATGGACGCAGAGAGCGGGGTGCTGGCTGGTGGGAGGGGAGGAGAGGAGAGGGGGGAGGCTGAAGATTCTGCTCCAAAACTCAACAGAGCTGCAAAGCCGCCCTGATGCGCGCGGTCCTGTGCGCTCCCAGAGGGGCTCTTCGCACAAGTGCGCACAGAGCAGAGCGGCCCCCCGGACCTTCTGTGGATTTACGCAGAGAAGGGAGGAGCTGATTGGACCAGAGGACTGATTGGACCAGAGGACCGATTGGACCAGAACTGATTGGACCAAAAGACCGATTGGACAACTGCTACTGTTGAGAACATCCGGAGGCGGAATGTTTAGCAGCCAATTCTTGGGTCTTTGTCGCAGTTCTGACTCAAGATCTTTGGTTTTTGGTTTTGTTTATGCAGGGAAAAATCTGTCCGCAACACGGTGGGTGCAGGGACAAAGTTGAACAAATTCAGTCCAGCTGACATTTCCAATTATTTAGAAAAATTAAGAAAAGAAATTTAAGCTTAAAAACAAGCTGCATAAAAAGTAGGAAGACCAAGATCTAAAAAAGAATTTAAGCTTCTGCTGTGGTTACCATGGTAACCACGCACCTGCGGCTGTCACTCCCTAACTGCCAAGTAAATAAGAGGCAGACAGAAACTGATAAGCAAGCTTCAGGGAAAAACAGGCACGAAAACTGTAAGATCTTTAAAAGTCTTAAACTGTGATGAAAACTCTGGTATAATTTTTAATGTTCTATAGGACATATGAGATGTTTTTGTGGAGAATATTTTGAGCTAAACTGCAAGTCTGTGATTTCTCAGCTGTGCATTTTGTATTTTTGGTGGGATTGGAGAGAAGAGCAGTGAGAGAGAGTGAAAGGAGACAAAAAATATCCACGTTTTGATGTGTAGTCTGCGGGAGAATGTTTGTTTGCACAAAAAGAAAAAATATATAATTAGTTCAAAAATCAAGGTGAACATTGTAAAAATCTAATGATTGGGTAAAAACAATAAAACATATCAACATGCCAGTTCACACATAAACCTGTTTAAATTAATTTCTGTCGACCATGTGTGATAAAAAAGTCAAAGCACAATTTCTGATTGAGTCATGTTTTATTTTAAAACTATAAAACAAATATGTAAACTGAAACTTTTAACATGTCCTCCTTAAATTTTAAAATTGTTATTTACCATTTTTTGCTTTTAGAAAGTGCGAGGTCTTTTTTTTTCTTTCATTTTGTAATATGTTTTGTTTTAATTAAACATGAAATAAGCCCACACTTTTTATTTGCACATGAGCCCAACACGTTTTATTTAAACTCTCCTCCCTGAAGCTGCAGGGTTTGGGGCCACAAAGCATCGGACATTCCCTGAAAAGCAGCCCGTCCTCTCAGTTTGTCCTCTGCGCAGTGAGGTCTGCCTCCTGCAGCAGGGTTTGTCATTGGAGCCGCTGCTTCCTGTGTGCGCGCACCGGGTTAACAATTATCCCCTTTAATGCGCTCCTTACTGCATTAGAAAATCATTACCGACGGGAATTATGAGGTAAAACAAGTTGTTGATTAGGTGTTTAGAGTTAAAGGCTCCTATAAGGATGGCGGCGGCTTCTGGGAATGGAGCTTTCTGGATGATTTTCTTCTAAACGTCAAGGATTGGGGGATGTTTATCCGAGAAAAGAGTTCCCTATTTTCACTCCACTTAATGAATATAAAGCCTGTAATTCATTTGTTATCAGTCAAGTCTAAGGAGAAGAAAAATGCATTCTGGTAAAAAAAAAATACTAATAATAAAAGACCCTGTTTTATTAGCCTAGTTGTGGTTACATTGGCCACATTTTATTTTACGCACAACATGGTAACTCAAACATAATCATCCAAGGATATCTGATCGGTTGGGTCGGTTTAACGTCTTCCAACAGGAACTTATGGGACGACCGAACCGCCTGAAATGCTTTTAGTTTAATGATGAAACCATGCTGGGGCCCCGCGCGCACTGACCCCCATCGCTGCTGGTTAATACATGATCGGATCGCTCAGCTCGAACAAAAACATCACACCAGACTCTCTCTCTCTCTCTCTCTCTCTCTCTCTCTCTCTCGTTTTGTTCCGGCTGCTGTTGAGGAGGAAGAGAGCCTCGGGGAGTTCCACAGAGCGCGGTGCCTCCTCATGGGAAAATCTCTCCGCAGGGGCTTTTAGGGACGTTTTTCCTTCCAACGCCCTGGTCAAAATGACGCAGGAGGCCTTTTGACCCAAGGGCAGCAGGAGGGTTATTATCACAGAGAAGAGTTAAAAGTATAATTCTTGTATTAAAACTTTGTCTAAAAATACTTTCAAATAGGAAATATGTTGTGTGAAAACACTGGGAATCAGAGGGGAACTCTGTGGTTCTGGTTAGATTCTGTAATGAATCGGATCTAATTAAAGCCCAAACCATCTGTCTTTAGCAAAATATAAACACACAAAACATCAACAACATGATTAATAAATTTACTTAAATGGTGGAACATTATTCTATAAAAGAACAATATTTTAAAAAATTGTGGAAAACTTCTACCTGTATTTGAAACTTTTAACTGCTGTGAAAATTAAAATATCACAGAACCGGTTGGAATCACTTATTTCTGTTCAAAATCTTTGTTCTGTTAATCATTGCACAGCTATGAGGTAAAACATGCAAATTTTACTCCAAAATATGCATCTCAGTTGGGTGCTGTGCGTTTTGGTTGTGGTTGTAACACAGTGTGGGGGGGGGGATGCAAAAAAGCAGTGGAAAGAAAATGGAGGTCAGTGGGATTTTGGCAGCTCAGCTGTACTTCATAAAACTTTAAATGAGTCACTTACACTGATATTTTAATGTATTTTATGGAATTAGTTTAAGTTTACGGTTTTTACATACTCTCACAACTCTTTGATAAAAATGATTGAAACATGAATACTTTTGTCTTCTTTGTATGACGTCATGGTTTTCGCTCAGTTCCTGCCAGAATAGAGTTTATCTAACTAGACTTTATTTTAGCCCAAATATTCTCTTCACAGCTGGATGTGAAGAATTCTTAATGAAGAGTTTTTAAGAAACATTTAACATCGTCAAAATTTCTTCAGACAAATATAAAAAAATTAAAAAATAAAGTTGTGTTTGAACAGCCTCATCTGTGAAAATGTAGACTTGAAACACAGACTTGTAAGACTCAAACAGAGCTGTTTAGCAGTTTTACAGCTCAATTAGTGTTAATAAAATCAATCAAAGACACACAATACAGATTTATTAATAATCAGTGAATTGTTTCATGTGAGCGCTGCCCTCATGTGGCTCCTCCGCTTTCTGATTGGTTGGTTGTCTCTTTGGTGTGAAATTAGATGTGGGCTGACGGTTTTGACACAGAGAGAGAGAAAAACGAAAGCATTGAAAGCTAATGATTTTCACACATTATTTTTATGAATAAAATTCAAAGAGTGCGATGAAGAAACTGAAATAACTCCCCAGTATTTGCCAAATGGTTTGCCACACATTTTACTTGTGCTTAGAACAAATCGTTGCCAAACAAATGGTTCAAACTTCAGCTTTTTTAATTTGCTGTAAATATGAGAAGTGACAGCTGTAACATGATGTCACTCAGCTCATGTGTTGGGAATGACTCTCAGCTACCACCACATCAAATTTTAGCTCGTTATGTGTCAGTTTGACTAAACTAGCTATTTTTTTGTGTTTTCTAACATCAGTTTGGATACGGCAGCCATCTGAATTAAGGCTGACTTCAGCAGTTTATCAGTTTTAGATTTACATATGTTTCCTGAGTTTCATTTAAGTTTGTTCTATAGTTCATGAAATATTTTGCTAACACAAACGAATATAATGTAATCAGAATTGATTTAAATCTGTTCAGTGTTTGACCTTTATAAGTTCAAAACCTCTCTTTGTATTTTTTGCAGCAGTTTCAACGTTTTCTTTACACCTGTAATTAGAGAGAAAAAAACTAACTTTACCTCCACACCTCCTGCTGTCCACTGAAAAGGTTGTTCCTTCCTCCATGCAGTTGCTGCCATCCAGTGGTTGATGAAATTACAAAGCTTTAAGTCTTCTGGTGGGGGTGAAACATGACCTCAGGGGCTGAGGCTGTGGTTCTGATACATTTAAATGTAAATTTGTCTTTTCTATTTTCATATTAAACACAAGAGTGAAGTATAGGATGTCACTATTATGAAGAGTGACAGTTTCATTGGAGAAATGTACAATCAAACTGTGGATGTTCAGTCTACTGATTTTATGTTCAATGTCCCATAAAAATCTCAGCAAATAGAAAATGATTGTTCTGCAAACAGTCATTATTGAAAAATATTGTAGGGTTAATCATTTTCATCATTTGTAGCCTATGTGAGTTGATAAAAAAAAACAATTAGAACACTAGCAAAAAGTCAAAAGTAGCTAGTATCAAAATGCTATGTAAAAATAAGCAAAACACTAGGAAGCCTAGAAGTAGAAAAAAGGCTTAAAGCTAAATCTTAGCCATAAGTTAAAAGTAACAAATTGCTAGCTAAAAGTAGCAAAGGACTGGCGTAAAGCTAAACGTAGCCATAAGCTAAAATTGCTAGCTAAAATTAGAAAATGTCTAGCAAAAAGTATATTAAAAGGTCTAGCTAGATGCTATAGCAAAGCTGGTTAAAAGCTGAAAGTAGTAAAAGGCTAGCTTAAAGCTAAAAGTAGTAAATGGCTGGCTAAAAGGAGAAATACGCTAGCTAAAAGTAAAAAGTATAGTATAACTATAAAATGCAAAATAGCTAAATATATTTCAAATGTAGGTAAAAAATAATGCAAAACACTAGGTAGTCTAAAAGTAGCAGAAGGCTTCCTAAAAATTTCTAGCTGGATGCTAAAATTAGCATGGCTAAAGGCGAAAGGGAGCAAAATGTTAGTTAAAAAAAAAAATTGTAAAAATAGCTGAAATGGCAAATAAAATAAGTAGGTGTGTCCTTAAATAGAACAATGTATTTTGTTTAATTTGCTGAAGCAATATGTATATGATTATGGACATCTGCCCCCAAATAATAAATAATAAATGGGCTTGCCATACTCTCCAGTTGCTCTCTCTCTCTCTCTCTCTCTCTCTCTCCCTCGCTCTCTCATTAATAAACTAATTGGCCATTTTGTTCAGCATTAGTGATGTGTGTTCAACTAATCTGTTCCACTTAAACACTTGGAAAAATTCTCTCCGCTGTAACGAGATGGGAAAAGTAGCACGTCGCTGCGTTTGTGTCACCCGCGTGAGAAGTGGGGTCGTTCAGCCACCTGTGCTCCGCGCGCTCACCGGCTGCTCAACCGCTTTAATCACAACTCCGAGAAACTGTTGTGGAGCTAAAATATATCCAAGTCTTCCTGTTTATCCTCTTTATCGCCCGCCGGCAAAGACGAAGGCTGCGTGATTGCCCGGGTCTGTTTATGTGTTCTCGTGTTAGCGAAATATCTCGTGAATAACTGGGCGGCTTATAATGAAACTTGCAGAAAGTGATGATCGGCTTTTCATCTACAACTGATTTACTTTTGGAGTCAGTCCGATAAAAGATGTCTGCCACAGCTAACTCAATCTAGTAGTCACAAAATGCCTTTAACTCACAGATGATTTAAAGACCTTGACACACTAGACAAATTTGCCAACTTATGAATATGATTTTAAAGATATCTACATTGAAGATGGAATTGAAAAAATCAACAGGAAGCTTGTTTTTGGCGTGTACATAATGTAATTCGAACCAATTGATCAAATACATAACTTTTATTAGCAATTTAGACATAAAAAATGTTTCATAAGTTGGCATAAGTTGTCTAGTGACGACCTTAAAATTGTTAGTAGGCCTAGCTGAGATTCATCCCTACTATACACACTCTAAAAATGAAATGTTGGATTTACTTAACCATGTTATGTCAACTGGTTCCACTTAACTTAGTTAAGTAAATTTAAAGCAACATACTCATGTTCTTTGATTAAAAAACTGGTATATTGCTTTGAATTTACTCAACTCAGTTAAGTGGAACCAGTTGACGTAACATTGTTAAGTAAATCCAACATTTCATTTTTTAGAGTGCAGTGAGTGCAACGTTATTATTTAAAATATCAGCCAGTGTAAACTCAAAATAACTTATGAACCATAGGATGGATTTTATTGAAACTTTCAGATATTAAGCAGAGAGTGCTAACCCATGAGTGATAAAGTTAAGGAGTCAATCTAATTCAAGATGGCCACCAACGCTAATTAACAGTCAAAACAAAAATGCCTATAAATCAGTCAACTTTACAGATAATGAGAAGAAATTTGAAGTGGTAGTAGCTGCATAATCCACAAAGCTTGCTCTGAGCGCTGATCAGATTACCCATAATATTATTCAAGGTTTTACCAAAACATTGCTTTTTCTAAACAAAGGATGAATTAGGTCAAAAACCCTATCATGAAAGGTTGTAATTTGCATTCAGTGTAGAAATAGGCTTTTAATTAAATCTGTATTTGTAAGCGTCTTGTTTAGGTTGAGTTAAAGTTGTTCATTGATAAAACAGTTTTTTTTTCTCTGTCAGGTCTGGAGTCATTGTGCTCTGTAGATGTGAACAGGTTCAGCCGCTTCCTGAGAAATGAAAAGAACTCTGAGCTCCACGGTTTCTTCTCTGGAGGGGAGCTCCTCTTGTCATTGTGAGTCTCACATGTGGCCCTTTTCAGAAGCAAACAAAGAAAGGGCCCGACTTCAAACGTCCGTAATGAAAGCTAATGACAACTAGATGGACTATAGTGGCCTTCACCTCTGCAAATAAAATGCTAAGTGGGATTTTTTTTCCCTCCCTCCTTTACATTCACCCGAAAGGCACTGTGGTTGGATTGAAACGTCTGTTTGAGCGGGAGGTTTTAGCTCCATGAGAATTTTCACACCTTCATGAGCTGCATTACAATTTGACAAGAAAAAACAAGAAGATATCTGAGCTGTGTGACCAATTAACCTGACTCAGCTTCAATTACCACATTTAAGACCGGTTAGTTTCAGATGTTCATGTCTTTTTTTGGTTTTATTTTAGTTTTCAGTGTTTAACAATGAGCTAATTAAACACTACATGAAGTTTTCAATAGCTTTGTGAAAATTTAGGAACCATTTCTGCTTTTAAATTGAGATCAATGATAAACCTGAAGCTTCATTCAAGACTTTTTTTTTTTATTATTGTTGTTGAATCATGACCTTCAAGGCCTTCTAGGTTTTTTATCATCACTGTGTAATATTTAAGTTCTAACTCAGTATCAGTGAGTACCTCAACTGGAGTACTGGTACTTGTACTCAGTTTGAGGAAAAAATGGTCTCAGGGTACCCCTAATTTGTTGGTATTGGCTGTAATTTGTTTTATTTTTTCAATCCTTGATGAAAAATGTGCAAATCTGTGATTAGAGTCCTGAATGTGGCTGTGGTTAGGGGAGTCCTCCTGTAACCGGTGGGTTGCTGGTTTGATCCCCCGTTCCATCTGTCTCAATTGTGTTCTTGGGGAAGACACTTCACCCACCTTGCCTGCTGGTGGTGATCATAGTCCGGTGGTGCTGGTGGATGGCAGCCCCGCCTCTGTCAGTGTGCCCCAGGGTATGGCTCAGTATGATTATTGATAAACCAGCACTGGTAACTGAGAGGTTGGAGCTGGCAAATAAGAAGGAGACTTTTCATTTGCATTAGCAGTGGAGAGGCTAGCGACTAGCATGGATAGGCTAGTGACCCACTGGATTGCCAACTCCCTCTGCTGTCCATTGGCATGGATAGACTGATGTTAGCATTAAAGAGGCTAGCAAATAGCATGCCTAGGCTGCTCACCTACTGAATTAGACACAAACTTTTTTGAATAAAGAAAACCTTCTCATCAAAAATGGTTGACATACAAAACCTATAAGCGACATGCACTGACAGGTGTTCCTTAGACAGAATTTACTGTTCAACATGACCGGCCGCCAGGGCCGGCCCAAGCCTCCATGGGGCCCTAAGCGAAATGTAATTTTGGGGCCCTCTATTTTTCTGCTAATAGTATAGATTGCTGCAACCATCATTCACACACATACTCTAAATGATTTCACATCTGGCAGTGATGTTTACATTATCCTATGTGTCATCTAGTGTTATTAAAGTTACACAAAAAATACTAGTATTCAATGTATTTAGAGCAACTAGCAACTGGTTTATTAGTGGTTGGAATGATGCCACTCAGCTGGGTCAACTGGAGGAGCTGATAAGCCATGGAGTGCAGGGAACTTTGACGTGGTAGCTTTTGAGAAAGCAAAAAAGAAAGACAATGACTTAGAAAAAAGGACCTAAAAGAACATTACATTTCAGTTTAGTACATAATGATTAATTTCCTCAATGTTCTGCAGTACTATGAGGAGTTATGAAATATGTTTTGTTGTTAACTTACCAGGTACATCAGCAGTAGTTGCA
>JARVJO010000173.1:619564-631439 GCA_031762555.1 Cynodonichthys magdalenae | reverse complement strand
ATTATTATTTGTTAAATTTGTTAATTGTCTGAAATTGTCTGAAATAAATTTCATTCATTCATTCATTCATTCATAAACACACTTTGAAAGTTATCAACCCATTAAATGGTCATTCTGACTGAATAAATAAATGTTTTACTTCTATTTTGAAACAAAATATCACCTTTATATAATGTATTTGTATTAATGGGGTTTATTAATAGGATTAATAATAATATTATTATTACATCATTAGAATTTCAATATAAAACTAAACAGAAGATGCTTTTTTCAGGCTGTATTTTCAAGTATTTTAACAAGTTCAGTTAAAAAAAAATCTGAATGATTTATTGCACATACAAGGAAGTTGCCTTGGTGTTCAGGTGCTACCCTGACATTTTAAATAAAAAAAGTTTACATAGTCACATGTACAACTTGCTGATAAAAACATATGTACATTGACAAGACAGAGGTGTTTGTGAGTATGTGGAGTTGATATTTGTCACTGAAGGAGCCAAGCTTTGATGATGAGGCCTGCAGCAGAAAAGAAGCTGCTGTGGTGGGACATTTTGGTCCTGATGGATTGCAGCCTCCTGCCAAAGAAGATTAGTTCAAACAAAATAACAAACAAAAAATAAAACAAAACGCAGCAAAAAAAGACGAGATTAGTGCGTTTAGCAATAAGAAACCTGTTTTTTCTTGATCTCTGACCTAAAGTCACTTTTCCAGACTGTCATTCTGCCCTGGAAACTGAATAAACCAAGAAATTTAAATATTGTTGATTAACTGCACCTTTCAAACCAGAACATAAAACAGTAGTGAAATAAATTCTCTCACCTTAATACAACATATGTTGTGGTTCTGTTAAAGACGTCTGATACCATCATATCACCCAGAGTTGGTTCCACTTCTTCTCAAACTGCAGGTCCTCTACGGGAGGCCTTGAAGGGTTCTGCTCTGTATCTTAGCTCTTTCTTGGACTGCAATATATATATATATATATCAAATTTTATTCATTTCATTAAAAAAATCTTCTAAATAAAGATCTTAGATCCATTGAGTCCACACAGCATTGAGTGATGAAGTTTTGGTATAGCTTTCCAACAGTGTAAACTTTTCTGCCCCCTTTCCATGAATGTCTTGTTCTTGTAGCCCATTTCTCATCAAACTGTCCTGGTTGGTTTGACACAAACCTTGCTAATCCCAGCAACATTATGGCTTCATTTCTGTGTCTCGAGGTTGCTCAAAGGTTGGCAGGACTGGTGTTTGAATCTTGAACCCCTGGTTTTCCTGTATGAAAGTCGTGCAACATAATGAACTGCATCACCCTCCCAGCTGTAAGTAAATAAAACCAACACCCAGTTTGCCATATTGTTTCACTTGGGTGGTTCCACTTCTCTTCAAACCTGGGTCCTGTTATGTGAGTGTGATTTCACTGGAACGCTGAGAAAATAAAAACAAAAGTTCTTTCACCTTTGAGTCTCCTCTGAACACAACGTTTAACCCCAGGCTCAGACAAAATGACACTGAACCCGATTAATCTGGTATTAATAAAGGATCAATCCCTGGGACATTACAGAGAGGCGCAGCTAATTGTTGAATTATAAACATTTTATAACGCTGCCTCTGATTCTTGGGGAACTTATTAACTTTTAATCTCCTGACCTCATCCATGATTAATGTCTCTCTGTCTGATCCTGCAGAAATGAAGCTGCAGCTCTGCCTCTGACAGATGGGCTGTCCAACCGCTGCCAACTGCTTTTCATGCAGCTTTCAACATGCAAGAGTGACCACCACACACACACACACACACACACACACACACATATGTACATCCCCATCAACCAGATTAGAACAAAGAAACTGTCTCACCTCCACAAGGGCAGAGGGTTTCTGTCTGAACAAAGACAGAATGTTCTTATCTTTTGGCTGTAAATCAAAGCTGAGAACTTCAGAAAGCTGTGGGATGAGATGCAGTGAGGATGCAGCTTCACCTAAAAAAAAAAATCTTTTATCCCATGTCGCACTTCAAGTTAGTAGAAAATGCCATTTTCTATATTTTTAAGGTTTATGTTGTTCTTGAAATTCTTTTCCAAGACCTTTGCTTAACCTCCTCGTGGAGTTAGGGGTTTGGATGAAGGATCGACTCAGTGAATTTGTGTCAAGATAATTGCTAATAAAATCAGCTAAGCTAAAAGAAGAAAACAGGGAATCTTGAGTTTAGATATGTTTATTCTGCCTACAGACTAAAGGCACAGCTGGATGCTAATTCAGTCAGCCTCACAGATTTTGCCCACAAATTCCTATAATTCAGTCACTTTCCAGCTATTTTGCTGAAGTAACAGGACATGCAGCCAATGTAAAATGGTGCTTTTAAACATAAATCCTCTGTTGCAAGTGTTTGTTTGGAGTTCCAGTTAACAGATGAACACTTTAACAGGCTGTATAAGACAAAAGCGCCCAACCCTGAGTCACATTTGTAACTGAAGAGCTCAAGAAAACAAGGAGACTTTATTGTTATTCGCATCACATGCTTTACATGAGGTAGAACAAAATGACGTACATAGACATAAACAGAATAGCAAATATTGGTAATAAAGTACAAAAAGTGTCAACAGCCACAGTGACAATGTATACTAAAGCACTGATTCAATATACAGCAGCAGCATGGATGGCAGACGGGTGCAGTTTCTGAGGATGGATTAGATCAGTTCCACCTTTTTGAAACAGTTTGTTTCATTTTAATGAATGCATTTAACAGCCTATTTCTCCACATACCACTTTGTGACTTAAACCTCGGTTCGATGTGATGGGTCACATTTATGTAAATCTTTGCTGTTTCAGTCAAACTTTCAGAAATGATCTAACATGCAGTCTCAAGTGATTTTGTGAGATTTTGCAAGACGTGTCAATGCTGAGAAAACATGTTGAGGATGACTCTCAGCTACCACCACACCAAATATAACTCCAGACCAACCAAGTTTCTCCAGAATGGTTGTAACAATTTTTATGTTGCCTTAAGTCAGTCGGCTGTCCGTCCGTTTTAATTTGGGTTTACTCCAAAGTAGCTCAGTGTAAAAACCAAGCCCAGTTTACTGTTTTACTACAGCTTTTTAAAAAGAGTTTCAGGAAATTAAATCAGGGAATTAATTTCTCCTTATTACTGCCACCCTCAGACGCACATTTCTTTTCTCCGCTGTATCATTATGAAAAACACCCACAGCCTTGTTAGGATTTGTTACAACACTCTATAAACCTCCACCCCCTCTTCCTCCTTTATTTCATTAAGCCCCTGACAAAACTACAGCCTCCTGTCTTCGTCTCCTCCTCATCTTTTGTCTCCTTTCCTCCAGAGTTCCTCTCTGGAGGCAGGAGCTGCCCACCCCCCTGAACTGAAGTCCATCTGTCAGCCTCAGCCGGGAGCAGATGTTTGCTTTCGTCTTCTTTTTCTAAAGGTGTGTACCTTCTCAGCCCACTGGTGGAGAATTAAGCTGTGCCCAATAAAAGAGTCTGCAGTGGCACTACAAGAACATCAAACACCATTAATCACTCATTTTCACATGCATCATTGTAGGAACTCAGATTATCAGACTGGTTGTGAGGAGTCTTGAACTGTTTGAGGAGTTTCAGTCAGATCATATTCTGTTCTAGAATTATTCATCGAGTTTTTCAGGCTTCAGTGCTTCTATCGAAACTCTACTTGTGTTGGAATTTGGGCTTTTGTTAATGTTTTGTATTTAATTGTTAGGTTTGTTTTTCTTTTTTGATCATTGTGTTTATTTCCTGTATTTGGCGCTTTATTCTGCTGCTCTGTGTTTTCTCTGTGTCAAGTCCTTTGGTTTCTTACTTTTCAGTCCTGCCATGCTGCACCCTGTTTCTATAGGTCAGGCCATGTCTCCCACTTGCTCATAGACCCCAGTCCATTTGTCCTCACATCAGTCAAGCATTAAGCATTATACAGCTTTCCTGTGTGCCCATCCTCAGTTCTGCTGCCACAAGTCTTTTTGTTTTATTTTACAATAAAGTAAGTTTTATTTTTCTTTTAGATTCTCGTGTCAGGCTGCAGTCTTGGGTCCAAACCTCCTCAAAGCTGACAATATGTCAGTAAAATTATTCTACAGAAAGGATACATTTCTATTGTTTTAATACTGATTTGTATTTATCCATAAAACCTGGATGATTCACTCAGATAAAAAAGAGGTTGTGCTTTTTTAAACCTGAGAATCTTTACTAAACAGCTTTTCATTCAATCTGAATGGTATTAATTTTCTCTCTGGTACTAATGTTACCAACCTGATAACATTAATGTTACCTTGTGGGACCCACTCCACTTCCCTCCACTTGCGCAAAACTTAAACTAAACTTAGAAACCTCTCGTTCCAAAACGATGCAGAAAAACTGGTTACAGCTTCACTTCTGGACTAGTTTAATTCTTTATTAACAGGATGTCTGAAAAACCAGAAAGACTGGCAGAGTTTTTATGAGAGTTAGGAGGAGAGATGGTATTTCTTCAGTTTCATATTCTCTCCATTGGCTCCCTGTCAAATCTAAAATACAGCTAAAAAAATATAGATTGCTTTCAACAAAGTTGAAAACTTGCTTTTGATGATTATTTTTCGAAAGTTAAAAAAACTGCTGTTTTAACGAGTGATTTTTTTTGTCAAACATTTTGTTCTTTTAATGTTTTTGAACATGCAGTGTCACATTAAAAACAGCACATTGTCAAACTTGTGGTTAACAATCATGTTTCTGTTTTCCCTGCTGCATGTGATGGTTTGTGTAAGTTGGACTGTGCTGTTTTTACTGATCGATTTTGAACAGGTCTCAGTGTTTTTACTGATGCAAACTGAAGGCAAATATTCACTGAAAAGTCGAGTTAATGAATTATTGACCTCTGACCTCCTCTGAAGCTGGAAGCTGTTGAGCGTCTCCCTGATCTGGTCCTAAAAACGACCTTACATATATTTATATTATAGCTGATCTGACTTAGCATTGACCATCATAAAACAGTCGAGTGTAGGTGAATGGATAATATTGAACTCCTTTTTTCAAATTCTGAATTTTACTCCTTAGGTTTCAGTGTCTGTTGGTGCAGGTTTGGTAGAAATAGGAGGAGTAAAAAAAGTTTTGAGATGGTTTTATTTGGGGTGAAGTCACTTTTCCTCCCTCTGTCTTTTGTTTCCTCTTTTCAGATGTAGGTGTGGAGCTGGGAGCAAGAGTTCTCCGCTTGTGTTTCTCCAGGGAAGTCCATTAAACTTCATTTACATTTGTGACCCCCGCACATGGATACTTCAACTTAGCCGGCCCCAACGTTAGCATCACTGACCGGTTTCATACAGAACAAGTTTCCCTTAAACTGGTGGGGGGACAAAATTACCAGCTGATTTTTTTTTTCGAGGGTTAACTTGTAGCTCATATGTGAAAGAAAGTAATAGTAAAAATATGTTTGTTTTTTTTCCCAAAAATGCAGTGTAAACGTTGAGCACTAAACACTAAATAACTGCTAAAATTTGCTGAAGGGACAAAAACCAATTTGCTAAAGTAAAACAATCATAACAAAAGCTAAAATTAGCTAAACCAAATATTAAAAGCAAACATTATAAATAAAAACATAAAATTAACAAAACAATACTAACAGGTAAATTTACCAAAGCAATAATAAAGGTAAAACCAGCTCAGTCGTAGCTAAAAGCTAAAATTCACCAAAATAGCCAAAATCTATAGTTAGCAAACAGTATCTAAAACTAAAAATCAATGAATTTGCTGAAGTTTGTCAAGGATTTGAAGAGATCTTAATTTGTTCTGTGGAGAAAAAAAGATTGAAACAATTTAAACAATTTAAAAAATAGCCTAAATCTCTATTTACTGGTTGGTTTACATTCTTATGGTTACAAACTTTGCGTAGTGACCGAAAAAAACAAGATCGTAGATACAAGCTATCAAAGTGAGTTTTGTCTGCGGGCTGGACTCTCCCTCAGTGACAGGTTGAGAAATTCAGTTATCCGGGAGAGAGCCGCTGCTCCTCCACACATCAGGAGGAGCCATTTTAGGTGGTTCTGGGGTCTGGTAAGGATGCCTCCTGGATGCCTCCCTAAGGAGGTTTTCTGGGCAAGTCCATCTGGGAGGACACCCGATGAAGACCCAGGACATGCTGGAGAGAGACTCTCTTGAAATCCTCCCAGAAGAGCTGCAAGAGGTGGCTGTGGAAAGAGAGGTCTGTGCCTCTCTGTTCAAACCATTGTCCGACTCTGGAACAAGCAGCAGATGATGGATGGAAGTTTTTGCATAACAGTATCACATGTTCCATGAAACAGTGACTGGGTTAATTGTACTTATGTTTATATGTACGCACATAGCTTAGGAATTAAGTATTTTTTTTACTAAAACTTTTCAGTTGGATTTGTAACCTGTACCCTTTATTTAGATTTTTTTTTTAGTTTGTATTTGTGGATGTGAATAAAACAGATTTAAGATTTCCTTTTTTTCCTGCAGCTCTTAACTGCATGAATGTTGACAAAAACAAGAAAGCTCACATCAAAACATTTATTGAACTTTAAGAAAGTTATGGTGAGGTTTAGATCTTCAACTGATTAACTTATGAACCCAAATCAAGATGGCCACAACAGTCACAATGACCTTAAAACACAATACTGACTAGATTTCATTTCAGTTTTACAGATATTCTTCTAAAACTTATGGTGTTTGAAGCTGAGACTAATTCCCATATTATGCTTTAGCAATAAATGTATATTATTTTGTTTATAGGTTTTAATCACAACAACTACAACTTCATCATGTCTCAGCTCAAGATGTTCTTAGTCTGAAACTCTTGGATGAAAGGAAATGGGTGATAATGCATTCCTTCAACGAATGCCGGACCTGTAATTCTATTTGCAGGCACTTTCTTGTATGAAAAGTGCTTTGAAATAACGTTTGTTTGGATTTAGGGTCATTGTTGTAACTTTCACCATGTATCAGCAAACAAAAAGGTATAAATCAGAAACGTTACTTTCACAGTTTGAAAACAAAAAAGTAATATCATTGGCGACAATCATGAACACATCACATCACATCCTCCTTCCTTTTACTGGCGAAAGAACATTCGTTCTGAGTTCTGATTGGTCAGCTGGTTGTTACAGCAGCTCTGATTGGCTGAAAAATTGCCGCTCCTAGGCTTTTATTTTGAACATAAATATATGAGCAGCTCCTCGGTCTTTCTCAGTCAGAGACCAGGGGCAGATCGACGGGATAAACTTCCTATCGCCACTTTCCCACGTAAAACTATGTGGCTTCAGTAACGCATTAAGGCCGAATGAAAGGTTACTCCACGCGGGACTACCGAGTCACCTACAACTGGTGCTTCGGAGCGTAGTTTTGGAAATGTTTTCTTGAGTTATCACTTTGTGGCTGGCTAGCTTCCGGGTTAGCGTGGAGTCTCGCCTGTGTTGCTATTTGGCATGATTGTACGACTCGCAGCTCAGATTAAATCGACCACGAATTGACATCGTCACCAGGAGTCACACAGCTCGGATAGCCGTAAAGATGGAACCCCGTTTTAGCAGCAACAGTCCGCTGAAACCCGCTTTTAAAACGAGGCCCGATGTGATCCCCGGCCTTTCCTCGCTCGCTTTGCCGGATGTGAGCACAAAGACCTCGCACCGCAGGAATCTGTTCTCTCCAGGACCCGCGGCGGTTCTGTCTCCGGTTACCAATTTGGCTCTGGACATGAACAATTTAATTGGACTCGGAAGGTACTTTTAATATGCGTTATTTGTACTTTTTATTTGCCTTTCACTACGAATTAAAGTTTGCATTTTTGATTTGTGGTTTTCTGTTTTTATTTCTTATTCATGCAGCCAATATGACACACCAAAAAGAAGAAAAAATGCACCCCTTGAGAAGGTTCCCTCTTTTGCCTCTGACACCTCTTCTGATGCCGGTGAGCTTCATTGTTCTTACTAAAACATTTAAGATAAATCTCTGAGGACTTTGTGTTTTGACTAAGTAAATAATTTACAGAAATGAATCAAAACCGTTTCCAGTATTGCATTTGAAACCAATGTTTTTCTATCTTGATGTCATTTTGGAAATTCATAGATTTTTGATAATAAACCTTAGGAAACTAATATTACTGTAAAGTGTAAAATCTTATGATATATTTTTGTAAAAATTAGCTGTAGACACATTTTTACCCTTTTTTTACAGCTGTAATCAGTTTTTAAAGGCTCGAACACCAAGCTATTGTTCTTGTTCCAATCAGTCACACTTAAGGAACCCTGGTATTTTGTCTCTATTGTATCACCTGATTCTTGCATAAAATTGAGATTCACATCTGTTCCTTCAGGTCTTGGTTTGGATCTCCCCAGCCCTGTTGATGGTGAAGTGGAAGATGCGTAAGTTTTTACATTCTTGCTGCCTATTCTTATCAGTTTGCCCATCTCACCCAAACTTTTTATTCATCTTAGCTAAACTCCATTTCTTATCTGAAGGATTTGTCCTTCTGTTGACTTTAGAAGAAATATCTTATGATGTGTCACATTTTCCAATTTTTAAGTTTGCATAAAAGCAATGTGAGCTTAATTTTCGGTCATTGTCGTTTTTTTACCAAAAAAACATGGATAACATGACTTTAAGTCAGAATTATATTGTGTCGCATAGCTATAGACACTTCTGAGTAAGAGCTGTGAACTGAACACAGTGAAACTTGTCTAAAACAGTTGTCAGGATATTCTTACTGTCTGGTCTTGGACGACTGTTCAGTTCTCAGTTTGGTGAGTCTCTGAGAACATCTGCTGCTCTGATATCCATTCATTTGGTGCTAAAGACTTCATTCACCTTCCTCACAGCTGTTGGGTTGCTAGGAGGTTTTCAGGTTGGGGGGGAGGACATGCCCTGCTTTTGGGCTGAATGATACTCCTCCACTTGGGGTTTTGGCACACTTTTTCCGAAGCAGTGTTGTTTCAGTGGGGGGGGGGGGGGGGTTTTTTTTTTCCTGGGCTATAGAAATGAGGGCACAGCCACAGATTTCTGAAGGAGATGCACTCCCCCCATTAACAAACAAAGAAGTCTTGCAGAATGGGGCTCAGCAGCGTCGTCTCTAGCAGGCATCTGGTAGCTGATCCTGGCCTCTTTTCTCCTGCCCTCCCATCCCCCCTGAGCTGTACATTTAACCCTCAGCACTGCTTGTTTAGCATACAGGTGGGCATGAATCCAATGAAAAGGACCACCACCTAACTTCCTTAAATTCAACTGTTCATCTGTATTTGTGTTGTTTTGTGTTTTTTGTGTGTTTTACTGGCAGGTAACTTATTGTAACCACATATTATTCTTGAATACAGCTTCCTGATAGTCTATAACTAATCATGTTCTCTGGTTTGTTGCAGGTTTGAAAAGTCCATTCAGCAGTCATGCAGAGTTGTTAACGAGTCAGTAGCTTAATAACACTTATTAATTGGTGAAACATTGCATCGTTCTGGTCATGGATCATGTGATTTTTATTGTTTGTCTTTCTGTTAATCATAGGAAGATGCCAATTCGAAGAATCAACTCGTTGCCAGTAAGTCATTTGTTTAGTTTTTTTGTGCAGCTCTTTATATTTGATTGCAGTAAGTGTAATCTGTACTAACATTCAGGGCAGCAAACACTGTTAGAATGTGTTGGAAATGGTAGGTGGTTTCAGGTCAATTTCAAGGCATTTAGATGCCTGGATTATTAATCCATTCTGGGTTTTTTATTTATTATTTTGTCACCCTTCATACACTAAAGTACAAATTGTTTGGCTTGTAACTTCTTAAATCAGACTACTTTCTTTGGACGATTCCTATTTCTGCTTATCATTTTTTCAAGGTTTTTGGTTATCTGCAAAATTCTTTGTTTCTAAACTTTCTAAATGTTTTTATTTGTATATTTTCTTCACCAAGCCTTACTTACTGGTACGTTCTTGTCTCATCTCAACATTAGCTCCAGCTCCTGGGTTTCAGTCCGTGTCTGAAAGGACAAGAGTCGGACTCTAAACGTTATGGAATATTTGGCCATCAACCATCCCAGATAAACTCTTCTATCTCCCAACAGGACAACAAAGAGAACATGCTGGAGGTCAGTAACGTGTTTGATAGAAAACTTCTAGAATAATGTATGATAAGAATATTTAGCAGCGTGCTGTCATTGCTCCGTTTTGAACCTGTTAGTGTTTAAGATTGTTACCATGGTGAAGGCATTGTGTCTTTTAGGTTAAACTTAAGTTATTCCTTATTGTATCACTCATGTTGGTAAGATAGGCTTGTCTGTTTTTAAATGATTAAAACAAAGTACCAAACTAAGTTCAAACCTGGAACAAATGAGTGGCTGCAGAAATATTGTAAACTTAATGTTTTCTTGAGTTTGAGAGTTTGGTAATGCTTCTCAACGTGTAAAATGTGTTTTGCCTGTTTTTTTTTTTTTTTTCTTTTTGTCAGGGAGGTTTTGAATTTAAAAAACCATCCAAGCCTGTTTCACGGAGCCGTGTGCGCTCCTTCAACGGTGAACGCGATGCCTTTGCCCTCAGACCCAGCTCGGCACCAGCTCTCATGGTACAAGAAACTGTGAAGAATCTCTCCAGGTTTGCTCCGGAGGTTCTGGCCCAGCTTTAAAAGGAGACTGACTTTCTGTGTATTTTTCATTTTTGTTCAGCTGTCTTCACCTCCTGCCGTCCAGCAACTGGACTTGTATGACTCAAGCCCCGTGTTTCTGAGACGCTCTTCGCTCACCTCCTCTCTAAATGATGATGATGATGATGGCTTTTTAGAGATACTTGACGACAACATGGAGGTCAGATGGCGCTGCGTGGAGAATTATGCTTTTGTATAACTGGATCCTTCTCTTCTACGTGGTTATAATATTTCATTATTTTTTTTGTTGTTGTTTGTAGGATGACTCGGGTATGCCAACAGGAATGGCAAACTTGCTCACTGCTCCACTGATGGCTGACAGCCCTCAGGAGGACTCTGTAAGTTTCTGATTGTTTCAGAATTAAACTGTCTAAAAGCCATGAAACTAAATGATGTTCATCATTTCTGTGTTTTCCCTGAATCTTTAGCCTGTAATTCGATGTCGGCCACGCAACCTGTTTCAATCACCCTCCATGCCCAGTCCGGTGTCCCGTCCCTCCGCAAAGCGCCCCGACTGCCCCGCAGATGAAAACACCCCTGTTCGAGTGAAGAGACGACGGAGCGTGGCAGGAACCCATGTCACCAGCCTGGAACAAAACCCTGAATCTCCAAGAATGGTGAGTTTAGTGATTTGGTGATGATTACTGAAGCAGCAATAAAGTCAAAATTCTGCACACAATCCAATTATTAAAAAAAACAAAAAACACAAGATTATAAGAACAGTTAAAACATGATAAACCAAAAAATAAACCATAAAAGTAAAAAAAAAAAAAAAAGGTGAACTCAAGCTGAATTGAAAGCTTTTGAAAACAAATATGTTTTAAACTGAGATAAAAAAACAACAACACAGAATTGGAGCCCGTCTTTGTGTGAAGGGGCAGCTGGATCCCCAGTTTTAACAGCTACAACTAAAAAGGCCCGATCACCTCTAGGTTTTCCACTTGTAAGTCCGGCTCCACTCGGTTCTCTTCGGATCGGCTCTACTCGGCTCCAGGTGGTTTTCCACAATAACTAGTGTCCCCGCTCTGTGGGCGGTAACGTCTTTTAAAAGTGGGTGGTATAATTAAAACAGCGGTGCTGCTGAAGCTGCTGTTTATCGTTGCTCATTCTGTGCTACAGCTAACTGTTGACATAAAGTCTGATATTTAGTCTTTAAGCAACACTCTTACCCATCTACAGCAAACCGTTGCTTATAAATGCAGTAAAACAAAACCAAAATGATTTTCTTATAAATGAACTTAGTTACTGCA
>JARVJO010000173.1:608358-619312 GCA_031762555.1 Cynodonichthys magdalenae | reverse complement strand
CCAAACCAGCTCTAGTCCCACTGGTTTGAGCCTCTCCGGTCGTTGTGGTCCTTCACTGCTCTGAAAACCAGCTCAATATTTTTAGCTTCTCCCGGCGCCGCCATCATTTGGAAAATCTCAGTAAAGCAGCTCTGAATATTCGCGCATCTGTTAATAAACTACAGCATCCGGGTTGAGTAATGTAGCTCCACTGACCAGTCGTGACTACTACGATTCAGGGCCTTTATAAGTCATCTATAAAACTTAATAAATTCTTAAAAAAATAAATTAAATGGGGAGCCAGCAACGGGAAGATAGAATCTTATATAGCAAACAAAACTCAATTGCCACTAGGCCTGTCCCGTTAAAATAAAGTAAAATCTCTGGGGTTCAGTTTGTGCTACACTGCAGCTTAAGACGCGGTTATTGATAATTTGGCTGCAACACATTAGGTGTTTTTTCATCTGTGAAGAAGGTAAAAACATTTTTTCAAATGGCTCATTGTTTCCCTAGCTGCCTCCTTAAGTCTTCTCTTTCTTTCCTGCCAGGGTTGTTTACTGCTCCAAAGGTCCAAGTCTTTCTGTCAAGCAGAGATTGAAAAGTTGCTTGATGGGCAGAGCAGCTCTGAGCTAATAGGAGACTTCACTAAGGTGAGAGACTTACAAACTCATAAGCATGGTTTTAACTTGAGTAAATGCTTTTCCTGTCCAATAACACTTAGATTTATTTCTATTTTTTCAGCCTTTTGTGCTTCCCACAGTGCAGGGTGATCATCAAGACCTCAAGTACATTACTTCAGAGATGGTGAGTATAATTCTTGCTCTCTGCTGTGCATCTTCGCTGTTTTATCCTGAAAATACCACTGTTTACTAACAGCAGCATATTTGTTGTTTAGATGGTGGCAGCCCTGAAAGGCCAGTTTAATGACAGGATTGAGCACATCTTTGTCATTGACTGCCGTTACCCCTACGAGTTTGAAGGTGGACACATTAGAGTAAGTCAGCTCCTTCCAGTGTGTACTCATTAATATTACAGAGAAAAAGACATAAATGTAAACATTTTAGTGTATTAATTAGTTTGATTTGGAAGTTTCCTGTCTGTAGTTGTCTTAGAGTGGTAGAAACGTTGACACTAAATATGAAGTTTAATGTTTTCTTCACAACAACTGTTTTCTTAAAGATGCAGTAAACCTTTTGATTATTTGTTTCAGGGAGCTCTAAACCTGCACCGGGAAGACCAGGTGGAGAACTTTCTCCTGAGGACCCCCACCGTCCCATCCTGCCCAGACAAGCGAGTGGTCGTCATCTTCCACTGTGAGTTCTCGTCTGAACGCGGCCCCAAAATGTGCCGCTTTGTCAGGGCCCGAGACCGCGCCATCAATGAGTATCCCAACCTCCACTACCCTGAGCTCTACATCCTGAAGGGCGGATACAAAAACTTCTTCCCCAGTTTCCAGGTTAGTTTGGTTATAGATTCCTCTTGGTTTGTTGTTTGAGGAAACGCTGTTTGCACCTCGTTGGTTCTGGTCTTTCTGACACCAGTTCTTGCCCGATGTGTTGGTCATCTAGAGAAAGAACTTTAGTCACCTGTTCTGTAATATTTTCTGCCTCATTGCTGTCATGTAGAAACTTGTATTTTCTAGTTTTCCTAAAGGATTTTCAGTAGTAGTTAATTCTAATAGTTAGCTGGATGGGTGAAATTGTACTTGGTTAGACGTCTTGTACAAACAGTGTGGATTGTTGAGTGGATTTCTTACTGAAACGTGGCATACGGTCAAATCAAGAAAACTGCGTACGCACAAATAAATCCAGATGTATCCAGATGGACATATTTGTGTAATCCCTGTGATCAGCAATTATTTCTAGATTCAGGATGATTATTAATTAAATGAGAGTGAGGAAAAATTCCTAGTAAGAGTAAAAATGTGTTTGTCACCAGCTAGCTGTTTATCAAATGCAGCTTTTCAATGTCATTAATAACTTGTCTGTATCTGCAAACTAGTTTCTTCTTTTTTTTAATTTTTTTATATATAATACTGCAGATTGTTGAGGAAGGACGGTCAAATAGCCTCAAAAGTCTACACCACTGATGCTTTTCAATGAGTTCACATTTCACCTCAGATGTAATGTGGTCTGTTGTCCTGTAGACATGGTGACAGCCACAAGAAAATCCTCAAGTGGCTGCAGCAGCTCTGATTGTAGTGAGAGAACAATCTGCAGAAGTGTGTAAAGGTGGATGTGGTCTAATTTAGGATTAGGAGGGAAAAAAGATTTTGAGGACCAAACATTGTTTGTAGCATGAAAAATTAGTGTTTAGATGTTTGTTTTACTGTACATCAGAACTGCAGACTCGGTGATGCTAGGACTGCTGTACGGCATCCATAATGTGTGAAAATGTATTGTATTGATTGTGAGCAACGTGTGGCGGGTAAAGGTGCACCTCTTGTGCACCCTGCTGAGTGACAAAAAATCACACCACCTTTTTAGCTTCACCGTCGTTCTTGGACTCTTCACAGTACTGATGCATTGAGGGGGAAAAATATTCTGCTATCAATATTTTAGCTTTAGACATTCGACACAACAAAAGTTCTTTGTTTTGTTACAGTAGATATTTCAGTGTAACCATTACATTTTTCAGTGCTCTTACTTTGTTCTGTTCTCCTGGTCAGTCCCAGTGTGAGCCTCAGTCCTACCGACCTATGTACCACGAAGACTTCAAGGAGGACCTGAGGAAATTTCGCCACAAAAGTCGCACCTGGGCCGGGGAGCGCAGCAAGAGAGACATGTACTGTCGCTTGAATAAGTGAGCGCCGCCTGGACGGATTCAGCACCACCTCCTCACAGAGCCCAGGCCCCCCATCCCCCAGACCACCAGCAGCAGCAATGGGCATTTTTTAAGGTCCCAAATTTTTAACTGCATGAAGGTTAGATATTTATGAAAAATTTAAAGCAATGAAAGACTTTCAATGAGAACACAATACAGTATAAACAATTTTGTTTATCCTTTTTTTTTTTTTTTTTTTTTTTTTAAACCACTTGGACCTACTGACTGTTCTACTGTTTTTATTTTATTTCATTGTTTTTAATGTGTTTGCATTGGCTGGACGTCTGTTTTAAATTGCAATAATACAACCAAACTAACCTGAAAAGATCTGAAGTTTTCTTTCAGGTCATCCTTGGATTTTTTTTTCTCCTCATGTTTAAACCCATTTAAGCACTTAAGTTGAATATCTGGAAAGAGTTTTGTGCTTTTTTTTTTTTTTTTTTTTTTTTTGTGTGTGTATACTTGAGTTAACCCTAATTTCAACCATCATGCATTATTCTCATATTACTTTATCAGTATGTCCCAAAAAGTAATGGCGAATTTAAATTGCATCAAGACCTTTTTTTTCTTTTCTCTCCTTTCTGATCAGTTGCAATACTTAAATCATTTTCTTGGTTGGATACCAAAGCAACAAAACCTACCTGTTAACCATAAAGATTTTTATTTTTTTCAATGCTGCAGGTCAGCAAGAGGGAAAAGATTTTTAGGTCTAACAATTTTTTTTTTTGAAAAACACTTTGTTACTACTATATTTCTAGAGATAAAAGGTTTTTCCTTCTGCAGAACTAATATTAATACACAATGATTTATGATTCAGGTGGCTTTAATATTTTGGTCCAGGCTTGTGAGGAAGCTGCTCAAATAAAGGTCCAGTCAGTCAAAAATAGCCTCTCTTTTATATAACGGGTTGAACAGAACTTGGATTTTGAAGGTTAGGATCGTGTTAATGAGTTTTTTTTTTTTTTTTTTTTTTTTTTTTTTTTTACACGGTTCCTACTTGAAAAATATTTTAGTGTTTTATGGGTCTGGATGAATTTGGTGAAACATTTTTCCAGAGTTTTCCCCTCTTTATGTTTCTAAACTGATTCATTCTGCAAAAAGATTATTTAAAAATTAGAACTTTTTTTTTTTTTACTGTAGAAAAGAGTGATGGACCAACTTTTATTAGACTTTATTTACTTTTCTGTATGCATCTACACAAAATTACATAATCATGCAAAATAAAGGCATTCAAACACTTGTGCACAATTACAATAAACCCACGTTCAACGGTGCAACATTTAAACACACTGGCAGAATGTAGTGAAAATTCTACTTTAAATTAATCTTCACAAAGAAAATTCACGATAACATCCAGAACCCCAGACCTGACTGATTTTCCTACAGGGATAATGCAGCATTTAGCATAGCAGACATATTAGCCACCTCATGCTGCCTGCTCTTAGCTAGCAGCTAGCTGTAGCTGGAACAAAAGTGACTCCGTTCAGTAAAATGACTCAAGTTTTGAACAATTAAGAACTTTCACATCACTGTTAATAAGCTGTCTCACTGACTCATTTATTACATCAAATTTTAGCTCCATAAAATTGAGTTGTTTTTTTTTTTGCTAAGCTTGCTTTGTTGTTGGGTTGACTGAATGTTAGTCAGCTCCACTGATTACTTTCTGAAACAGTCCACCAAGAAATCTGAAAATCTGATTTTAAAAATGTTTAGAAATTAAAATAGCTTGGGAACCTTTGAATTTAGGTTTGTTGCAAAATAGTGTTGTCCATTTTATTGTTTGCTTTTCTCAGAAAATAGAAAGTTAGACAATTTTGGAACTTAATGACGGAAGTCTTTATTTACACTTGGCTGAACTAAAAAACAATTTCAGTTAAAATTCAATCAATGCAAGGTGCTGCATTTGCTGAAAAGCTAAAATGGGGTTGCTAAAGTTGAAAAAAAAAACGGTCTTCAGGATATAATAATTTAAATACACATATATTTAAGTAAGAATGAGCTTCAATAAGGTTAGGGACAGAGCTTTTCTCAAAAAGTAACAAGTTCCTGAACTCCTGTACTGCTGAATTTATCAAATAACTTAAAGGACAACATAACAAATTTCCTGAAATTCTGTTCTTGCTTCTGGTTTTGGTGCAGCTCCAGCATTCCCTTAGGCCCCACATGACCACAGTTAATAAGTTTCTGGAACCACCAGTGATCAAAAGTTTCAGTTGGGTGTGAACGCTGAATCGGGTCACATTTTGGGTTGAAGCTGGGTTTTGTCAGATTCTGCTCTCAGGTCTTTAGAGTGCAGAGGTTCAGAGAAGGTTTGATCCACGTTTGAGAAAAGCTCACGTGCTCAGAGAGGGACGCACTGGTCTGGTTTTCCTGCACACAGGGTGATTATTGTTTTTCAAACTTTCCCTCCAGAGTCCAGCCTTGGGAGTGGCCTGTCTGTTGCACTGCATGCTTCCCTCCCTCTTCTCTCTCTCTCTCTCTCACACACACACACATACACACATTCCTTTCTGTGGAAGCAGCGCCTGGCAGCCTGACGAGTTTTGACAAGAGGAACAGTTCTGTTGTTGAACGAGGGGGGAAAAAAAAACATCCACCACGTGTTGGTAAAACGTGAGCCGCCTGGTAATGGAAAAGTTGTAAAAACACAACTGCTTTGCACAACTTGGCACTTAGTCAAGTTTGTAAAACAGCTAAAAAGGCTGTAATTCAGTCCTGAACCCTCCATGAGGCTGAGGGGGTGTCACACTTTCACAGTAAAACTAAAGCTTTAATTAGTTTTGTTTCTGCCATCTTTACATGTATTTCTAAGTCTAGCTGCACTGTTCAGTCGCTGAGGGGTTTTTGATTTATTAATGAAGCAACCTTAAACATAAATCAATGCTTTCGAGCACTTTTCTGTGAAAAATTAGGTTTAAATTGAAGATCAGATTCATCAGATAAGGATTGGAGCCAGAAATTAAAGCCAGGTTTTGAAGAAAGCTATAAAACTGCCTTGTTTTCTCAGTCAGTTTAATATGCTATAAATACAAAAGAAATTCATTGAATGAATGCACCATGTTTCATCAGATATTTTGCTAACAGACAGACACAAACATGGACAAAATCATTGTTCGCCTTTTGGCAGCAGAGTGATAAAGCCGTCCGGCCTCAGTGTCACACATAAACAGTGAGAAAGCAGTCTGTAAATGAAGATATAAGCTGTCAGAGTGAGGCGAGCAGTAAACTGTGGGTGGAAGGATGGGTGGGACTCCAGGGTGTGTGCGCCAAAGAACTGAAGTTTAGGTGTTTGTTTCTTTAGCTGCCTTTATTTCAAAGTGGTGCTTCGTCGTCATTGGTTCACACAGCTGACTGGTTGCCCTTCCTGTCACCCACATCCTGTTGTTGCTTCCATTCAGCGGTTTCATCACAGGGAAACGTGACTCATCTTCATGTGATCCTTTTCATATCATTTTTTCTTGAGTTTGAAACAAGCTGCTGCTCATCTTTTTTATGCATTTGTTCAGAAACAGCTCCATGTCAAACAGGTGCTGCAGGATCAGTGGGAGGGTTTGACTCCAGTTTCACACTCCCAGATTTTAGTCGTTACCTCTGACAACACTATTATTTCCTCTTTACTGTGTAAAAATATGTTCACACTGGTCTGAGTGTATTATTTACAGACTGGGTGTGACTGAAGTCCGTTTCCACCCGCAGGTGTTCTAATAAATAGCTTCATATCAGTAAGAATTTCCTCTCAGTCAAACCAAAACTTGATCCTAATCTGAATTTGTTAATAAGTAATGTAATATTTTTATGTTTTTATGAGCTTTAGAGGGATCATTTAGTTTCATTATAAAAATAAATATGGAGAACATTTAATTAATTTATTTTTTAACAATCTTCATTTTTTGTACAACCTCAATTCCAATGAAGTTGGGACATGCAAAACACATAAAAACAGAATATAACAATTTGCAAATCCTTTTTAATCTATATTCAGTTGAGTTCACTACAAGGACAATATCTTTAATGTATAAACTTTATTGCTTTTTTGCAAATATTCACTTATTTTGAATTTGATGCCTACATGTTCCAAAGAGTTGAGACCGCCATTGTGTTACATATGGGAAGAAACTTGTGCAACAAACTGGATTTGAATCACTCAGACTGGATCTGTATTTGTATAATGTGAAATTAAATGCGTTGATTAGAAAATTTCACAAAATTGAACCTGAATTTAATGTTTTGAAGCTGAACTGAAAGTTCTGAAAATGAAATAATTTGCTTTGAAACTGTATTTTGTTGTATTGAAAATTCAAGTTGACTACTTTCACATTTAGTTCTATAATTTAATTTCAGTTCCAACATGTATTTGTTTTGTGTCACACATCCTGGTCCTTGAGAAAACTACAGAGCAATCAAACACAGATTGGCTTTGTCCAAATTCAGGGGCTGCATTCTTTGTCTGAGGGATTAAAGGTCATAGACATTCAGTGTTGGTTTTTAGCCTTGTCGTTCACTTGCAGAGATTTGTCCAGATTTTCTAAATCTTTTGATGTTATGGACTGTAAATGATGAAATCCCTAAATTTCTTGCAGTTGTTCGTTGAGAAACTTTCTTAAACTGTTGAATTAGTGCCTCATGCAGTTGTTCACAAAGTGGTGGATCTCGCCCCAGCCTTGCTTGTGAATGACTGAGCCTTTCGTGGATGCTCCCTTTTATACCCAATCATGACTCTCACCTGTTTACAATTAACCAGTTCACCTGTGGAATGTTTCAAACAGGTGTTTTTTTTAGCATTCCTCAACTTTCCCAGTCTTTTGTTGTCTCTATCCCAGCTCTTCTAGACCATGTTACAGGCATCAAATTCAAAACGAGTAAATATTTGCAGGAAAAATAAATAAATGAATAAATAAAAATCTATAAATTTATCCGTTTGCACATTAAATATCTTATCTTTCTAGTATATTCCATTGAATATGGGTTGAAAAGGATTTGCAAATTGTTGTATTCTGTTTTTATGTTTTGCTCAATGTCCCAACTTCATTAGAATCGGGCTTGTAAATAATATTAGTCCTATTTATTTAGCATTAATAATCTGCACTTAAAGTGTTTATGTAAGAAAATGCTGAAAATGACTCTGGATTGACAATAATAAGAAATGCATATTTAGAATAAATTCCTTTGAATAATGGAAATCACCTGCTATCTTTTATGCGAGTTTTAAACTGAAGATTATTTTGATGAGAAATTAGTTATTGTTTTGGTCAAACCTTATAGATAGCATAATACTGCAAGATCATTTTGCACCCAGAGTTTTGTTGTGGATGACTCTCACCTGTAAGCACACAGATTTTTAGAAAAATATCTGTGCAACTGACTGAGTTATAGACATTTATGTTATCTAAGGTCAGATGACTGTGGCAGCCATCTTGAATCGTGTTGGTTCTAAAAGGTAATCAGTTGTAAGTGTTCGTCCAATGATTGTTTCCTGAAAGTTTCATTCAAATCCATTCAGTTGTTTGTGAGATATTTTGCTAACAATGTTGACTTCAAAATTGACTGCATTTAATTAATAGCAAACTTTTAATCAAAGCGTTTGTGCAATCAGTTAGTGTTCAAAATGTGTATTAAGGATCTGTCTCAACTATTATTAGAACAAATTTTAGACCAGTATCTGCAAAATTGATTGAACTGTAGTCATTTTTGTGTTTTAATTGTCAGATAGCTCTGGCAGCCTTCTTGAATTTGGTTAACTCCAAAAGCTAAGCAGTTGTAGATATACTACTGTTTTTATATTTAAAATTTGTTCAGTGACCTATGAGATATTTTGCTAACAGACAGACAAACTGACAAAAAAATGCATTTCTTTATTTTTTTGCAATAGGTGATTATTAGGACCGGGGTGAAAGGGTGAACAGGAAATGGAGGTTTGCTGTATTTTCCTTCCGTCAGAGCAGTTACCTCTTCACACAAAACACGTGTCAACCCACTGAGCAAAGCTTCAGGGTGAAGAAGTGTATAGCAGCAGCTGAGACCTTCGGGTTCCACTCAGTCTCCTCGTCTCTGATTTGGGACACCACCAGCACGGAGTTGTGGAAGAAAACATTCACTAATTTCAGCTTCTTTTTAGCACTTATAAATATTGTCAGGCATTTAATGCGCTTAATTCGTCTCACTGTCTTCAAACGTCTTCACACTTACAGTCTAATTAACTAATAATTAAGTAAAAAAGCACTTGGTTAAAAACAGGGCTCTGGTTAAAACCATAAGGAACAAAATCGCGAGCGCCATCTTCTGGTTGGGTCGTTGCATTACAACAATCCAGCCGTGAGCGGTCAGCTGACCAAACCCGGAAGTCAGTTTGTTTGCAACGGAAGAACATCATTTTCAGGAGCTAAGCGTTTGCTTTTATTTTTTTCCCATTATTATTATTATTATTATTTTATTTTTATTTGTGTTTCTTTGAGAGTATGGTGCGGTGCTTTGTGATCCACACCGTGTGCCCTGTCAGCGCTCTGTCTACCGGGGAGAGCCGGGTGCTTTACTCCCGGGTGTTCGGTCCAGACGAGGCAGTGCTGATCGAGAAGCAGCGGGAGCTCAGCCCGGAGGAGAGGAGGCTTCTTCAGAAGGAGAAGATGTCTGTGTTGGCGAGGTAAGTGCACTGTAAGAACTCCGTAGAACACTGTAAGAAGTAAGTTTTAGTCATTTAGTCAACCGACTATTTTCTGAGTTTTATTCAAACATGTCCAGTGGTTCACGAGATATTTTGCTAACAGGGTTGACCCAAACAGTTACATTTCAAGTTTTAGTCAAAGATCTCATGCAATAAATAGGTAACACTTGGAGTATGTGTTAACCACACCAGATTTTAGCAAAGTTTTTAAAGGTTTGGGTAACTTTGAATTACCTTTTTCCTTTTTTTTTGTATTGTTGGAAATAACCGATGTTTTCTAAGGCTGTTCCAGTTTTAGCCACTTTTAATTTCTCTCCAAGAACTGGTAATTATAGTTCTTAAAGAGAAATTGAAAAAGAAGAAGAAAAAAAAAAGATACACATAACGGTTTAAAAACCTTCAGGGTTTTATTTGTAGGTTTATAGAGACAGATTAATAATGGCTCCTTAATTTTTACTGGTGCCCCAATGTATTATTTGTGAGGAAATAACCTTTGATTACTGTTAGATGTGTTAGATTTTTAAATAGCACATAGCAAATTGCAGCCTTATAATGATATCAATTAAAGCAGCGAATCAGAATTACTTTTCCTTTCTGCTTCCAAATTACAAGTTTCTCAAAGTAGCCCTTATTCCATATATTACTGAGCAGGTTACGGGTGCCTCTAACAATTTTTAAATATTCATTAATTGTTTAAATGACTCAATTTCCTTCAAAACCAAAATCAATTATTTTTCTTTTCTTTTATTTCTAACAGTCAATTTATAGTATACCACAAAATAAAATGTACACAAAGTACAAAATAAAGGTTTAACTTGCCAACTCCAATGGGACAGAAGAAACAACACGTGACAAAAAGGATGGTACCCAAAGAAAAGATAGAAACTAGAGTTCAGTGTAGAGATGTTAAACTAAGTTGTGTCCTGTATTTAGCGTCACAAATTCTTCAATCTTGTAATCAGTCATTTTAAGGTAGTCATAGGGCTGTTTGGTATCACAGTGTGTAACAAACTGAACATGCACCACAGTAAGTTAGGAAAGTAAGTCATTGAGCAGAATATTAAAACCTTCAGCAGCTTGTTGTTCTGTGATTACAATACAGGTTGGAGGACAGCCTCTCGAATTAATGATGATTTCAAGAGACTGATAATATAAATGGTAACCAAATAATTCAGAACAACTTCTAAAGAGATTAGAGGTGAATTCAAGGGTCAAGATTCATCAGTGTCAGATTGCACCATCTGTGACTGTTTGAGCCAAAGTGAGAGAACAACCGTTGGACGGACGAGACAAAACTGGAGATTTTTGACATCAAGTCCAATCAGCTCTGTGTTCACAGACACAAAACTGAAGCATATAAACGAAAGAACTTTTCACAGTAAAACATGAGGCCACAAGGCCCGGTCCCCTGGCTTCAAACTTACAGTTGTGGTCAAAAGTTTACATACACTTGTAAAAAACATAATGTCATGGCTGTCTTGAGTTTCCAATAAG
>JARVJO010000173.1:598107-608258 GCA_031762555.1 Cynodonichthys magdalenae | reverse complement strand
TGAATTTCCTTCAGTAAATATTCCATTATATGTACTTAAACTTTATGGGTGCCAATAATGTTGAGCAGGACTGTAACAGCTTTTTTTAAAACAATACATCTTGGAAACTCTTGAGGGCCAAATAAAATGCAGTGGCAGACCACATTTGGCCTGTGGGCCTTGAATTTGACACGTGCAGTAGAGCTACAACAAACTGGTGAAACATGTTTAACTTTATGTTCAAAAAGTTTTTTTTATAAAATATGTGGAATATTGTTTCTGAAAGTACAACATTTAGCTAAATGAAATTATTTTAATGATATTAAACCTGTAAATGTAATAACCAGCAAGACAATGTGGGGTATTTGCTGAGTCAGCAGATGCGGGTAAAATACTGACGCACACATTCACAGTAATTTTACCGTAAAGGAGACAGCTGGTCTCGAATGTAAATTTATTGAGACAGTAGTAACATTTTACAGCCACTGCTCTGAACTGGATATGAGAATATTATGTTCCACCTCAGAAGAACCATAAACTCATAACAATTATCTTAATTACTGTTAAAACTGCCATCATTGACCAACGGAGAGCAGTAAAATTATAAACTGACAACCACAACATTAAAATGCAAGTCTGTTCAGCTATATTTTTAGTGTTTAGTTGTGAAAACAATGTTTTTTTATTGTCTTTGATTTAAATATTAAATATATAAAATTGGTATTAATGCAATTGAACATTTTCTTCTAGATAAACACAAGAAGATGATGTTGCCTTTAGGAGTCCAGACTGCACTAAGATTATTGCAGATTAACAAATCCATTTTAGAGCAAAACAACCCAAAAAAATGGATAAGAAAGATAAAAAATGAGAGTCCTTGTTTATTTCTTGCCACAAAGTTGTTTTTAGTCGACTGTTTCCCCCACAGACTGCTCTGTCTTTTCTTCAGTAATGAGCAAAACTGACAAATCTTCTGAGGGATCCAACCACAGGGAGTTTAATTACAAATAAATTTGCTTCTGTTGTATTTAATTGAGTTGTTTGAAGCGATGTGATGATCTTACTTGGACAAATTATGGCCCAGCATTTGACAGTAGGCCACATGAATGAGAATGAAACTCACTTTAGTTACTGGATGCTAAAATCCAATAAATAGCTTGAAATCGGGAATCTAGCACATTTGGAGAATGACTTCCTTCTGATGTTTAAAAGACTGAAAAAGCAACAAAGGTAAAACATAATTGTCCTTAGGCTTGTGAACATGTTTATCACCCACTACAGCAGGACAAACAGAAATCAGTTCAAGTGAATATGGCCGCCACAACTAATTGACGTTAGTCAACACAAAAATGGCTAGAACTCAATTTTTACAGATATTAAGCTAAACTTAACATGGTAGTTGTTGTAAATGATTTCAAACACAACCTCTTAGTGTGGCATTTTAAATATATACTTTAGAGATTTGACCAAAATGGCTACAACTTCCTCATTTCTCAACACAGTCTAAAACCGGACAATAGGTCTTTAATTAACTGTGTTTTTTATGCATTATATTGTCATTTTTAAATAAAAAGTTCCTATTTAGCTTTAATAAGTCAGAGTCAGAGCACCACAGTGCTTGTCTTCAACTACAGCCCACATCAATGTAGACTCATGTGGCCCCTCCTGCAGGTGGTGGGCCCACAGGAAGGCAAACCAACGTTGCTCATTCCAGCTGAGCCAGACCGAGCCTCATGGGTAGACTAGGCAAATCAAAATGTACAAACCCTTATGTCATGTCAATTTAACCCCAGGTCTCTGGGTTCCACAAATCATGCCAGAATGGGTCAATGCAATCATGCAGAACTGTTGAACTCGGGCCGGACCGGGCCTTAGAATGAAAAATTTCAAAAGTAGAGGTGCTGCTCCTTTACATCGACAGGGGCCATCTAGTATGGATGCTTCCTGGGTGCGACCTGACAATGGATGGATGGATGGATGGATGGATGGATGGATGGATGGATGGATGGATGGATGGATGGATGGATGGATGGATGGACGGATGGATGGTAATGAACCAAGATGACAAAAATGTGACATATTATATCTGAGCTGTCACAATTTGTGTACTTCACTTCAAGTTTATAAACGTCCTCCTGCAGGCAGAGAAGAAGCAAAATTTTATAAATCATAAAATTCTGATGTGGAGCCTAAAATGAGAGGCGTTCACCTGTTACAACTAAGTTTTCTTTTCCTCTTTTCCAGTAGAAACTTCACTTAGCCTTGGCTCCAGGAATATTAACATTTCTTGAGATGTGCATTTGAAAGGGAAAAGAAATCATTTCTAATGTATATGAATGGGGAGTTGTGGCATTCGGGTTTTTCACGCTGCATGCCCTGACAGCAGCTAAAGTGAATAAGTCATCAACTCGCATTGAAATTCATATTGTATCTCTGGCTGGGGCTGAGCCCATTTTCTCCACCATGCACTCGCCACGAGCCACCCAATCGTCAGGGAGACGGCTAACGAGGCCGGAGAAAAAAAATATATATATGAAGAGAAAAAGAATCTTCACGAGTTGGCACACTCAACGGTCGGTCTTCACATTCAACGAGAAAAGTCTTTTGTGGGTGCTCGGGGCAGGTGGGAGGGAGAGGACAGGAGCGAATGACTGTGATGGGCTGTGACAACGTCAGCTTTGCTCTGGTCAGCATGTGTGGATGATGAGTGAAGATGGAGGCAGCTCATATTCAGACAAAGATGGGCAGGAAAGGAGGTTTTAACACACACAACTGCAGCAGGGGAGGGGGGGGGGTTACTAAGTGGTTTAAAGAGACAGTTTACAGACTTGAAAAGGTTGAAAGATCTGTAGGAGACACTCTGCTCTCTGCATTCAGATTCAGAGGACTCAGGAGGACTGTCCCTCAGTCAGCTGCAGCTCATGTACCAGCAGAAAGATTTTAACTTTCATCTCTGCGTCATCAGGAACTTTGACCTTTTGGCTCCCCTGACAGACTGAATCCACTCTCCATCCAGCTGGGCTTTTTGACATGTTGCTGTTAAAACATGATTTGGAAAGCTTGTGAATAATATTGTTTTTGTGGCATCCCACAAAAGTCCTGTTAGCAAACAGAGTCTCAAAAATGTCTTAAAATGACATCCAGGGTCTTCAGTTTCTTTGCCTAAGTCTCAGAGGCTTGAAGTCTTGTCGCTTGAATTTTAAACGTGTTTTCTGCTGAAAAATTTCTCTCAAAGTTGTGACAAAGTTGTCTCAGGCATTTTAAACCCGTTTCATTTTTATCAAGGACTTCTCCAACCCATGGAATTTTCTCTGACAGAAAATATTTTCAGGGCTGCACGGTGGAAGAGATGTTGCCTTTCAAAAAGAAGGTCGGGGGCCAGGGACCTTTCTGGGTGGAGTTTGCATGTTCTGTCTGTGCATAGGTGGGTTTTTTCCAGGTTCTCTGGTTTCCTCCGACAGACCGAAAACATACTTGCGACCTGTCCAGGGTTTACCTCACCCCTCGCACTGTGACCGCTGGATATGGGCACCAGTGCAGTCTAAAAACCACAGCGATGTTACATGTGTGGTGAAAAAAAACATTTTCTGCAAAAATGCAGCATGAACTCTGACTTTTCTCGAATTTGCTAAAGAAGCTGAAACTGAATTGTTACAAATAAAAGACTAAAATAAGCAGGACACATGCTAAAAGCAGCAGAATAAAAGCTAAAAGTTAGCTAAACTGTAGCTGAAAGCTTAAAAGAACACATGATCTAAAAGCAACAGAACAGGAGCTAAAATTAGCAAAACATTTGTTAAAGAAGAAAACTACTAAATTCAGCAAAACAGATGGTAAAGTCTAGAGTAGCAAACCAGATACTAAATCTAAAATAAGCAAAACAGTAACTAAAACTGTCAAAACACATGCTAAAAGTAGTAAAATACTAGTATTAAAGTTAACAAAAAAGTGGCCGAAAAGAGCAAAACAGATGCTAAAGCTTAAATTAGCTAAATTGTAGCTAAAAAGTGCAGGATTGTCCCTAAAGCAGAATGACTGCTAAAAGTAAAAAAATGGCAGCTAAAAACTTAAGTAGCCCAGGAAAACAAAACAGACCAAGTTTACTGAACCAGATTTTAATTAGACAAATACTTTTGGGGGGAATAAATGTGTTTCAATGAGAATTTATTTTAAATACAGTAAAATATTTAGAAAAATATAAAAGTTATGGGAAAAAAGTCAAGTCTGAATATTTTTCTATATAAACTGTTAAAACATAATAAAGGAAGTGGAAACTTGATTACAGAAAACATAATATAAATAGGAAAACTAATACTGACTCAGCATTCACACAATTAATAAATGTAGTCTCTTTATTTCTAAAGGTTACTCTGGTAGATCAAATCAAATAATCTGCACCACCTGTAGAAGTTTTACAAGCTGTATACAAAGATATAAGTTGTCCTTTATCTTCAAAGGTTTCTTTTCTTTGTTAACATCTTTTAGCATGAGCTACTGAAACCAAAGACTGTTCGGTTTTCATATTATTCAAGGAAATTTCACAAAAAAACCCTGCAGTGAATCACACCTGCAGGGTTTGGAGAAAAGAAACTTACTTGGACCTTTTATGCCTCTTTTTAAAGTGGAAACAGTTGTGCCAATTTTCCAACATTCCTTAAATTTTCAGTGCTCTAGTTTTTCCTTTTCTTTCTATTTTTTTTTTTTTTTTTTGCTTTGCATTCAAATAACAGCTTTTAACGACCCTCTGTCATCGTCTTCTTTATTGTAAACTACAATTTTTTAACAAGGGCTTATCACTAATCCTGTGAGCCAGCCGGGCCAAGCTGGAATAAAACGTGTGCAGAATCTTCCTATCAGAGGCAAAAAAAAAGAAAAAAAATCTACAGCAGACTGAAATTATAAACTTTGCTCAACACCAACGCTGTATTTTATCAGACAGCTGCTTGTAGATGAAGAGCATGTTCCTGTATCTGTGTTTTACTAATTACACACACACACCTCACACACACACACACTTTAAATACTCTCCCTTTGATGTCAACCATCTCATTTCAACTTGTTTCGAGGCAGCTGTATGTTTTTTCTACAAGGTGGATTTCTGCTGTTGTGTTATTATCCAGCTCTTAATAACAGGAAGTATGCGTCTCCCATCATGCCTGGCTGCATGCTGCCCCCTAGTGGAGTACCTGTTCTGCACTTAGCTGCATGTAATTAACTGCAAATCTAATGGAGTCAGTTTAATCCAACTTAATGCTGCGGCTCAAAAATGCATCAGAAATAAGCAAATTATCAGGTATTATTAGTAAATTTATTCCCTGATCATATAGACTCAGACAAAATGTATCATTTGTTTCACTAACCGTGCATTCACTTTGTTAAGGATCTTAACGGATTTCAAAGCCTAAATTAAATGTATTCCTTTTTTTTTGTTTCAGATCATGTGAAAATTATATTTAAACTTAAAATAACTCAAAAGTCCACTTCAACATTACCAATCTATATTGTTTTTAAAAAATTGGCTTGTTGTGGAGCAAAAAAACATATATAATTAAGATGTTTTTCAGTTGCTCTTGTTTAGTTAAAAAAGAGATTTTTAATGTCTTGAACTGGTCCTGAAGGTGGAGGGGATGGATGGAGCACAAAAACACATTTATCACTAAACGATATTTGTTTAATCAGATTTCTGTGTGAGTTGTTTTTAACTGTTCTGTTGACTTCCTATTCTCATGCAGTTTTTTTTTCCACTATAAGGCTGCGCTTTTAGGTTTTATTCTTAGATTGAACAGCAATCTAAAATGTTTTTTATTTACTTCTCCGCCTCCACTCAGTTTTGTTTGTCATCGGTGAGTTTGTGACAGGAAGAGCTTATTTATCAAAGAGAGAGAGAATGTTTTTTATTTAATTGTCTTTCTCACAAATTGTCATACTTTTGGGAATAGTTTAAACTGATTTCATTAGTTTCAGGTAAACAGAGAAAATGTTAATGGTCACAAAAATAGAACATAGATCTTTTTTTTAAGTTTTTTGTCTGCAGTATAATAAAAGTAAGGAAATAATTAAGTTTAGCTTTAAAGGGATATAATGTCAGTAAAATAAATGTTTGTATACATGTAAAAATTAGGATGTTTTTATTTTGGGTCATGTGTTTATCATTGCCCGTGTAAATTTGACGTCTGAGCTCACTGCTGCCAATGACCAGGGCTGTGTTCTCAGTCATTGTGGCTAACGGGTAATAATGTGTTTGTGTTCAACTAAGTTCAAGAAGGTCGCCACAGCCACCTGATCATAGAAAACAACAAAAACAATTGTTAGAACTGTCTGTTTTACAGATACTGTGCTACAATATGCTGTGGTATTAGCTGAGAGCCATTTACAGCACATACTGGTGGCATCAACTCTAATTGTCTGTTAGTAAAATATCCTATGAACTTCTACATGGATAATAAAACGGCCAAAAGTCAACTCAATCCAATACGACCACCACAGATAAATAACTTAGCCAAAAATGATTTTATTTTAGTCAACAGTATTTAAAAAAAGCTAAAGTGGTAGTAGCTGAGAGTCATCCTCAAAAATGATGTACTGACTTGGATTGTTCTGTTTTAATGCAGATTTTCTTACATGATGCTATTTTTTAAATGAAAAAACAACTTTAATTAAAAAGAGTCACCAAAGAAGTTTGTTTTATTTTGTATGTCAACTGTTAGAAATCACAATAAAGCGAAAACACATCATGTGATTCAAGATTCATGAGCACTTTCAGAAAACTCTAAATATAAAACACAAAAAACAGGTCAAACGAGGCTCCTTAAGACCACATTGTGACATTTCAAGTATGCTAAATTAGATAAGTGGCACACTTTGATCCTGACAAGTGAGTCTTAACTGGCCTCTTCAGCTGCACTCTTTAATCTGCCACATTTTCCTTTCCACTCTTCAATTTGACAAACACGATTTGAAGTGAAGCCTCCCACACAGTAAACAGCCAGCGGTGAGCTGCGAGTGGCTGAGGGAGATATATCCCACTCTGTGTTTACACACCAGGCAATCTCCAACAGCTGCAGCAAGCGGCCTGCTCGTCTGCTCCAGGCACACAAATGTCACCAGAGGTAAGGAAACAGCCTGTTTGGAGCTAGCAGGTGAAGTTAGCGGGTATTGATCTCGGACTGGGAGTCAGACTGTGGGTGACAGTTAACCTCTTGGAAACGGCTCCCGCAGCCACTCAGTCATTTGGCTACGTAAGCTGCTACTTCCTTCTCCAGGCTCTGAGCAAAGCGATGGTTAAGGAAGAGAAGCTGCCCGTGAGGGAGCAGGCGGCTGAGCAGAACGTCGATACGGCTGCTTTTCAGCAGGACCTGCAGGAGAAGTGACAATTATTTCATGACTGCAGAGTTTTAAATCGCAGAGCAACAAGCAAGAGAAAATCAAATGAAAACTAAACCATCCACCCAATTTTTCCTGACAGACATTTGGACCTGAAACAGTAGGACCAGTACCACAAACAGAAGCTTAGTCCACTTTTGCAGCACAAACATAAAGGTGCACAAGGTCAGATTAACCACTTAGAGTAACTGGGGACTGATTAGGTGGTTGTTTAGCTCAGAGGTCTGCAGGGTTTTATAACCATCTTGTAAAAAGCCACAGAATATTCACTCCACACATACTTGATTATATTTATTGAAATACTGTTTATAAAAAATGCAATTCATGTTGATGCATTGTAATTTTGTTTTTGGTGTTGACACCATAGCGTTACAATTATGTATTATTATGTATTATTACAATTGTGTATGTATGTGGATGGATGGATGGATGGATGGATGGATGGATGGATGGATGGATGGATGGATGGTCAAATGTACATATGTATGGATGAACTGAGTTTTTGTATTAAGACAAAACAAATGCATTAATATACTTCTATACAAGGAAATGTCTATTTCTTCTTTAGAATAAAGCAAACTTGTTTGATCCCAAATCCTTTTTTTTTTTTTTTTTTTTTTTTTTTTTTTTTTTTTTTTTTTTTTTTTTTTAAAATGGTAAAATTGACAAATTTCCAGTCTTGCTTTGACAGTGTTAGTAAACTTTAGGAATGTGTAATAATACACAGATTCATACTTAAGGCCGGTGTGCTCACCTCACTGCCTTGTCCCAGCATGTGAAGGTTCTCCAAGCAGTGTCGCGTCAGGTTCCTTAAGGTTCCCTCAGCCAGCAGCAAGTTCTCGTGGGGCTCACAGACCAGCGTGAAGCCCAGACTCTGGACCCCCAGCCACACGGCGCTCATCTCTGAAGCAAAGGGGTCTCCTGCTCTCAGCCGCACCACCCCACTATCTGCATCCTGGACGGCGAGAGCCTCCTCACCAGCCACCGTCTCCACCAGCAGTCGCCCTGAAGCTTCCCGGGACAGAGCGACGGCACTCCTGACCTGCCTGAGGAGGAGAAGCAAATTCAGCAAATTCAAAAACTGAACTGGTGTTTTAGAAACAAACTAAATAAATCCATAAATTTGACAAACATGAAATGTAACTTTTTGGCTTAAAATGTTTACTTTAAAGTACCATGAAATTACATTTTTGTAATAAATATGAATGCATTATTGGACAGATATTATTAATTCCATATTGCAAAAAAAATTGAGATGAACCGTTGTTGAGATATTCGCATGTGATGAAACAGGAAGTGATGTCAAAGGAGAATGTCTGCATGTGAACAGAGTGTATTTACAATGACCAACAACACAGACTGTAGACAAGAATTTGTTTATTTTAAATATTTTTGAATCACTATCAGAAAATGATGAAGAGTCAGAGTTCAAATAAGATTGTCTCAATAAACAAAGACCAGACAGTTTCTTTTTCTTAGAGTTCCCTTTTGATGTCACTTCCTGTTTTACTTTAGCTGAGCCAAGTTCAAAAGAAAATATGCCAGTTATGCAACAAGATGGGTAAAATCATATGTATTATGCCCAGTTTCTTCAATATAAAGATGTTTTATTAGACTTTTTTGTATTTGAAGGATATGCACGTCACAGGCACTTGAATAAAATGAGTATAAAACGACAAATTCTGCAAATAAAACTACATAGTAACAATAAAAGTGTTCTGTTTGTTTTGGTTTTTAGAAAAAGAATTAACACATGCATAAATCCCATTCTTACACACAGAAGCATGCTCTTCCTCCACACAAGAAACTGATAACAGCTGTATTTGTACGCTGCTAAATTTAATCATGCTTATTTGTTGCAGCAGCACAGTAATAAAAGTCTTTTCCAGTGAGCGTTCTCTAACACTTGCTGTAAGTGGAAAGAAGTGAGACGGCTGACAGCCTGTTCTGGCCTTGATGATTCTTGGCAGGTGGTTTATATTGTGCACTTTGAAGCAGTAGCAGAGAAAAGAGAAGATGGGTTCCAGTTAAATAAACTTAAAGAATAATCAAACAGATGAGCAGCCTGAAGTTTTGGACACTAAAAATAAAGTGTTTTCAAGTGTGACTGAATTGCTGTGAAAGGAAGATTTCTCACCACAGCTACTGTAGTTCTCGCCAATAGTTTCCCTTTAACACTCACGATTTAGCTCCACATTGCCTTGATAGTCTTGAGATTTCATTGTACTATAAACATAATCAAGACACCCTGTTTCAGATGCAGCAAAGCAGCTCCCAAACATAACCGAGCTGCCTCCATAGGGATTTTCTGCATTGTACAGCTCGGCTCAACCCAGCCCTGGTTGTGTTTGCATCGAGTGCCGCCTTGATGTGGGCAGGATCATAATATTAAACACACGCAAATCTTAATTTTATTTGCGACACAACAATAATGGATAACACCAAACTAAAAGGAAAAGTATCAAAGAGTGTACTGGACCATCCAGCAGTATGACACTGAAGAAGAGAGGGAAGGACGACACAACAGAGAACGGTAAGCTAATGGTAGCTAATGTTAGCTTGTTGTTGTTTGGTAGCTCGTTCCTGTTGTGCGGTTAAACTTGTGCGAAGCAAACGTTACAGTTGCTGCAAACGATTCAAGTAAAGTTACTCTCATCTGTGTGACGTATTTCCCGAGTCAGTGGGACCTTAGGGACTAATGCAAACATGATGAATCTACAGTTGTGGTCAAAAGTTTACATACACTTGTAAAAAACATAATGTCATGGCTGTCTTGAGTTTCCAATAAG
>JARVJO010000173.1:559008-582914 GCA_031762555.1 Cynodonichthys magdalenae | reverse complement strand
CCATTTACTGCAAAATTGATATTGGTTGGTGTATATTCATTCTCTCCGAGTTAGCCACGTATCACGTAAATAACACGCATATCTTTTAGTGTCTTTGACCTTTACAAGATGTAATTTCACGTATTCAGGGATGTTGGGTCGCTTATGTTTACATATGTAAATTATTAGAAATGATTTATAGAATGCCACTAAGAAAGTAGATGTCAATTCACAGATATGAAGCACTTGAGGCACTGTGCTGGAAATCAGTTCAGCATCAGTTTATTTTGTGTAAGCTTGAATTCATTTGTGTTATATTGCTGCCTTAAGGGTGGAGTAATGCAGATGATTGGCTTTCACTGTATTTTCCCAGCTTGGAAGTACTGGACTTAAAAAGAAATCAGAGTAAATTAGTTGATTGATTTACAAAAAATAACTAACAAAGGAAAAAAGGACACAACTTAAGCCACATTTAGTTTTGAAAAAAAGAGACTAGGAGAGAGAGAGAGTGCTAATGAACTGTGTTAGCAAACTGCAACACCTTGCAGCCGCATGTGAGCTGCCTCATGGATGGATGGATAGATAACATAAATCTTTAAGGGGCGCTTTGCATACAACTGAGCCCGAATGTAGCAGCCTGCATCTCTCTTGTGGGGATCTGACTCATAATCAGATGTCAATAAGTGATTTTATGAATACTGAAAAAAAAAATTACTAAAAGTAAGACAGCTCCTATGCAGCCAACTCAGTGTATGAACAAAGTCCAGTCATCATGATGTATACCTTTCAAATGATCAGATGCCACACTGGAATGCTTTCCTGGCTGATGGAAAAAAATGAAAGTCAGGGTGAAACAAACACTGTAATATTTGTATGTAAAAAAAAAGACCCCTAATGATAAACAGCAAAGTGAAATTTCTCAGACAGTGGAAACCAAATGTGGAAGAGAATAAACAAAAGAAACTATCATGAAAGGATTAGTTCCTGTGTGGCATGTACCACCTACTGATTGAAAAAGTGGTCAATAACAAGAAATATCTCAGCACAAGCGTAAGGGAGACCAGCAGAAGTTACCCATATAAAGAATATCTAATAAATAGCGTTTTAAAAAACTCTGATACAAATTTGTTTTATGCCTCAGCATCTGTAAGGACATGCAAGGTTCACAACCCCACTATGTTGCAGACCTGACTGTCTGCACACACCCTTGACTGCAGATAGAGGTACCCTCCATTATATGAGAGCACTGTGGATTTTTTCTGAAATTTATTAATTTCTGTAGGTCAGTATAAAGTGAAACATCTGAGAGGGTTGACATGTATGTACAAGTGATGGAAACAACAGTTGATTTTAGTGAACTGAATCATTAGAATCAGTTTATTAAAATGATTCTTGAAAAAGATTTGTTCATTGAATCATTGTTAATTGGTAACACATAATAATAATAATTATAACAATAACACTAATAATAATTATACTAATAATAATATTAATTGGAGTCGATTTACAGAAGGGATAGTAATATGTTTGTGTACATATTTATCCTTTTGCTATTTTAAATTTATTTTAAATCAAAAATAAAACAAACAAATAAAACAGACCTGCCCTACGCATACACAGCACCCCGCCCCTGAAGCAGCTCTCCTCTCCTCTCCTCTTATAAGTCTGTTAAAATAATGTGGACTGCAGCATGTGTCCATTTGTTTTCATGTTCCTTCACTCAAACAATATCGATTTGCTTGGAGAAACCAGTTTCCTCCGAGTTACATCTCTTGAGTCATGAGAGCCGTCTGACAAGCACAGCGCCACACAGAGGTGAACACACTGCACGCCGAACTGTTTAGACACTGACACACACACATGAATGAAACGATCAGATTTATTCAGCATAACCTGTCTGTGTGAATCAGCATTTATGGTGGGGGAGCTATTATTAGCATGTTTCTCTAAGCTAACAGCTAATGTCGAGCTGTAATCAAACGTACACAAGCACTATCCCCATTATTTAACATACAGAAAGTAAGAAGAAAGGAGGCAAAATGAAAACTAGTGTAATTTGTTTGTTTATTTTATCTTTTTATACTTGTTTGATGTATGTAGCATATTAGCATGCTTGTCCGAGCTGACAGCTAATGTTGCTAATAGCTTCAAAACGAACACAGGGGCTTCCTGTGGACCCCTCTCATTAAACAGACAGGAGGAGATAGAAGAGAAATTATAGTTTATATTATTTATAGTTTTCATTGACTCAAGGTTTACAAACCTACTGCTCACAGCAGGTTTCACTCCAGACCGTGAGGGGCAATGGTGGGCTTCAACGTTGGTGAGCTCATCTGTACTGAGAACTAGACGAATCAGTGAACGAAGTGATTTGATTCAGTTTGTTCACTCAAATGATCAGTTCATTTGAACGAATCACTCGTGAATGACACAACACGTATGTACATGGGACACCAGAACCAGGAGCTGAAGTAGTGTACAGAAACATCAGTGCCAAGGATGGACTGAAAGTCTTAAAGTCAGATAGAAGTGGGAGACACCAGCAAGGGTGATGAAGAATGGCAAAGCTAAAATACAGTGGGAATTTCAGATTATGTCTGACAAACGGGTGCAATAAAAATGCTTGAAAGACCTCGAAGTCCTGACTATTCACAGAAGTTAGTGTCCTGGTATCATTTAAATAAACACAATATTCATCTACAGTAAGAGAAACTGTACTTCTCAGGCAGTATTTGATCTTCATCATATTCTTATCGTGAGTCACATTAAATCTCAAGAACATAAGCTTGTTATGCAACACTGCCTGCTGAACTCAATACATTTTGGCATCATTTGCAAATTCACATCAGCAAAATGAAATATGATTAGCTACACAGTCAACCCAGTCAACATAACATTGAGAGTGTCTCCCATTTCCTTTATAACACCGCAGTTTCTCATTTCAAAAAAGTGAGTTCAGCACAAAGGATTACCTGCGATGTCATTTTCTCTGGGGGATTCACATCAAGGTTCCTGTTGCAGGCTTTTGCAGAGAACGTATCAGTTTATCTTTGATATGGAGTAGAACCTCTTCACCAGTGATGCCGTTGTCAGCAGCACAAACAAAAACCCGATTACAGGGAGGAATTATCTAGATTGCCTGTCTCTTTCAGAATTCAGAGATATCATAGCACCAAAGAAGGAAAAAAACAAGGTACTTGCCTCACGCACATTTGTTTATAAGATAATATCTTTTAAGATAAGTCCCCATTTTCAAGCCCCGCCCCAAACAATATAAATGTATATGAGGAAAAACTAGGGCAAGCTTGAGTCAGAATTTCAATTGACCACATTATGTTTAGACTTGCAGTTTTCGGCAGTAAGCTCCACCACACTAAGAATATCAATCACAAACTCTTTTTTTTCTTAAATCTCCATGTCATGGTTTGAAATAAACACCAGTTTACTCTTTGGAAATGGTCCACAGGGAGTTTTTTTATTTGATTTGATTTGATATATTTTTATTTTTATCAGTCACTACCAGAAGCAAATGTAACATTACTTGTTGTTCTTTTTGGCAACATAAATTATTTGTTTGGTATAAAGTACCTATGGCTCCTTCACCTCCCTCACCCCAAAGCTGCTATATTCACCTGAACATTTCTCAGACCTCTGTGACCCCTCGATACATTAAACAGAAACATTAACGGCTGTTCTGCTTTCTGATTCATTTCACACTTTTATTGGAATGATGCTCTGAGATAGCTGCCAGCGCATTCTATAAAAGGAAAGGGGTTGATGATGGATCATAAAGTATTTGCTTTATTGAGCATAATGAAGCTCTGTTTATGAGCAGAATAGTAAACCATTGAAATATGTGTCAGGTGTGTGTTATAGGCAACATAAAGTTCTTGTATTTCTTCTGGGACTTGAATACATTCAGTTAGAAACTTATGGTAATTATATGATGGAGAGAAATATAAAGAAGAGTTCAAATAAATGCACTAATTATAAAAATATTAATTCAGCTTGACTAACAGCTTTACCCTAACCCAGTGGTGTCAAACTCAGTTACACAAGGAGGCCAAAATTCAAAAATTTATCCAAGCCATGGGACAATTTCTGTATATTGAAAACATGTTATATAACAAATTATTCTCATAGAACTCCAAATGACCTTTTCCAAATGATGTTTTATGTAGCACAAAGAACATACATAACCTATCAAATGAAGAAAAAAGATTTAGAATTTAGAAAGACTCATCATTAGCATTCACTTCTTATGCCTTATACTCTCCCAACAATGTTTTGATTTATTATTTCTTAGACATATGTTTTATCACATTCCAGCAAATCAGTTAAAAAAATAAAAATCTTTCAGAAAAACAGAATTAAAGTCAATTCTCTGTTGTTTTTTTTCACACCAAAATCAAAAATTACTGAAAAATGTCAACTTCATTTTCTTGGCTTGAAAGTTGTCAAGCTGTCATGAGAAAACTGCTGAATCCAGTGACAAAAAGTGAAACCCTAAAACTATTTTACATTTAAAGTCTTACCTTTGGGGACCGAAAAAATGATAACCCTAACCCTTAAATTACAAAGATAATGGTAGTCTTTTTCTTTGGTTATTGAGGAATCTTATAGTTTTTAGTGTTGTACATAGATTCTCTGTAAAACACTTAATCCTGCATTTTATTATGTCCTATCCTCCTAGCAACTAGTTATTTGCCTTAGCTTGAAAGCTTGACTGGAGGATCACAATCATATACTGATATTAAAATGGCAGGCTGTAACGATTTGACTGAAACCCCTCAGAAGCACATTTCAGTCCTTACAGCTGATTGACTCTCGGCTCAGCCTCATTAGTGAGTTTGGAAAGGAAAGTTTCATTGCAGGTGCAGTGGGGAGGGGGTTTTACAGAGCATGAAGGCCAAATGCACTGCCTCTCATGACAACACCAAGGACACTGTTCTGCCGACTGCAGAACCATGACAGAGCCCTTGGCTCATATAAAATGCGCTCTCACATAGTGGGAGCAAGCTGAAAACTCATAAACCCACTTGATAATGAGGCTTTTCCTCAATTTCTGTGACATTTTTCCTATACTGTTCATCTGTGTGGTTATTATACAATAAACATCTGTGCTGTTCATCTTTAATTTGTTTGGTAATTGCTAGAGAGAGCAGAGTAGGTGAATCATGCTTTTTATCAATAGCTATTAAAGGATTTAGAAAGGTAATAAGATTGTTATTCATTACAGTACGGAGTACTGATATTAAAGGGTAGTTGCAGAATGTTCTGTTGAAAACCAGTGGGTTTACTGTGATCCTCTCACAGTGGCCTCCACTCCAAAAGCAACACCTTCAAACTCGACATGGACAAACTAAAGGTTTGAGACAATGATTGAGTTATTTTACAATAACAGTAAATATGTTCTAGGAGTCAAAATGAGGCATTTAAATCTAATAACACTGTATCAACTGTCAAACATGGTGGTGGTAGCACCATGCTGTGGGGCTATTTTACAGCCAGAAGTACTGGTGCATTATATAAAGTAGATGGGACCCATGATGAAGGAGGTCTAGACCCAATTCTACAAACCTACTTCAAATTTAAAGAAACCAATTAACTATAACCCTACAAACTTCATTTTATCAAGAAGAAGAATGCTCAAATAATCAGCCCACATTTAGCCAAAAACCTGTGTTCAAGGTGCAGCTTTCTAAAATACATTTGATCAAATATTAGTGAGAGTATTTGCATTTATTTTGAACTGGTATATTTTGGACACTGTGCGAATGTAGAAAAAAATCAATAAGAAATTCAATTTTGTGCACCCAGTTCTAGGTTTTAAAATCACTGAAGTTGTACAATGTAGTTCTTCAACCCTTTGATCATGATTGCATGCAGAGAAAAGAACAGAACATTGTAGTCAAAATTGGTAGCCAGAATAATTTTGCAGAAAACCAAATTGATTATCTTTAACAATCTTTATTTTTCAGATCTGTAACTCCATTTCATTGTTCAGAGTTTCCCAGTGTCTGTCTGTTTGTCCCTGCATCTTATCACACAACAAAAACAAGACCCTCTCAACGGCACCGTGTCTGTTGCGGGTTGCATAAAGTCTCTTCCCTGTCTTTTCTGCATCTACAGGATAGAACACCCTGGTCACATCCTGAGGCAGTATCTTTTACGTTAGACATTGGAATCCTAAATAAGCTTTGTTTATGTTAGAGTGGGACACATTGATAGAGACTTGCTGTATCTCTCCCCATTTAAAGCAAATGACTGCAATTTATCAGACAGTGCAGAATATAAGACAATGTCTAAAATTTAGTTAATCAGTAACATTTCCTTCCACAGCATTGACATTTTCTTGCCTTAAATGTTACTGAACATGTTCTGAAATCAAAAACAGTCACAGTCACTAAGGGATCTATCTACTCTATCCTTTAAAATAGATTTAAACTTCCTTCTGCCAACCAGACTTGACAATTTTAAGTCATTCCAGCAAATAGGGCCTTTTATATATATCTAAAAGCTTTTTTATTAACTCTGTTCTGACTTTAGGCACAGAGATTTGGGAAATTGCAGAAGAACATTGATTTTAAAATCTGTGGAAGAAGCTAAGATAAACTTTTTTCCCCTATGTTGTCTTTTGTTTAACAAATAATGATGAGATGGTGGCATCTGTTGTGTGCATTTCAACACTTGATGTTAGAGTTAAGTAATTTTAGACCCGTTTTAAAGACTTGATCATTTGTCTCAGTACTCAAAGATAATGGATTTTCTTTTCTCCATGACTGTACATCAATGCGACAAAGCCATAGAGGTATATTTATTCATTTTAATTTGTCGAAATATTATTTTGATGTGAAAAAACTCTAAGTAAACATAGACTTTACTTAAACATGTGAAGAGACAATATTGCAAAGCTAGGAAATCCTTGTATTTGTGATTGCTATCCAGTGACCAATAAATATAGCCATATAAAACAAAGCTATATATTCAGTGCAATTGGCATTGCCCCAGAAGCACAGGGGTTTATTCAATTAGCTGTGATTTGAATGTTGTGCTAATTAGTGAGGAATAAATAATTACATTAATTTCCGATCCTTTGGGGCACCTTTCCACTTGGCTTGATCACAGATGTGCACATTAAAAGAGATGGATCCTGAGTGCATATAAAAACTCCATCATCTCTCATGACAAGAAACAGATGGACTTGAGCAAATTATACCTAATTGTGGTGCAATTTGTAAAATAAAAAAAGAAAATAAAAAAAGTAGTGACATTTCACCTAGACTGAGGTTTTGTACATATATTAGCCTTGTTCAAAGTGGAGATAATTTTTTTTTCTTTCCCACAAGACAATTAAGCAAAAAACTAAAAGTAAATCACTATGCTTCTTTAATGATACTAGATAACCATTGACCTTGAAGCAATTGATTTTGTAGATAATGGGTTTTTGTTTTTTTGTCTTTAATGAAAGAATGTGATCAGGAAAAAAGTTACAATTGGAATAGTTTTAGGTATTAGGAAATATTCTTTAATCCCATGTTGGCAGCACAATGACTTATTGGTTAGAACTGATGCCTTACACCAAAAAAGGTCCTGTGTTCAATTCAGACCTGGGTTGTTTTTCCATCTTTTTTTTTGGGGGGGGGTTGCATGTTCTTTACTTTTCTCCAGGCACTCTTCTTTCTTTCTACAGTTCAAAAGTATGCATGCAAGGTGGCCTTCAGGCCTGGGCTTTGCTTGCAAAAGAGGCCGGGATCTACCATACCAAACAAGACCCAAGATGCAGGCTATGCAAAGGTGTTCTGAGACAGTCCAACAAATAATAGCAGGGTATAAGATCCAGGCAGGTATACATACATAGCATGCCATGACCATGTGGCTGTATTAATATACAGGAACATCTGTGCCGAGTACAAACTAGAGGTCCCACAGTCAAAGTGGGAAACTCCAAGGGTGGTGGAGAATGACAGGGCTAAGATATTATGGGATTTCCAGATCCAGACTGGTTAACAGGTGATGGCTAACCAACTGGACACTGTGGTGGTCAACCATCAGGAGATGAAGGCAGTGGTGATAGATGTAGCAATCCCAAGTGACTGTAACAGATGGGTTGTTCTGAACTGTAATTTTGTTGTACTCTGTTACAAGAAAAGACAAGATATTTAATGTTCAAACAGATAAACTTTATTGGGTGAATATAATGTCTGCAACACATTCCAAAAAAGCTGGGACATGGGCATGTTTACCACTGTGTTACATCACTTTTCCTTTAAACAACACTCAAGAACTGTTTGGGAACTGAAGACACTTATTGTTGCATCTTTGTAGGTGGAATTCTTTTTCATTCTTGCTTGATGTACAGCTAACGTTGCTCAACAGTCCGCAGTTTCCATTGTCATATTTTGTGCTTCACAATGTGTCACACATTTTCATTGGGAAACAGGTCTGGATTGAAGGCAGGCCAGTCTAGGACCCACACTCTTTTACTACGAAGCCACACGTGTACCACGTGCAGAATGTGGCTTGGCAATGTCTTGCTGAAATAAGCAGTGAATTTCCTAAAGAAGATGTGATGGCTTGCACTTGTAGCGATGACTTGTATTAACTGACAATGGTTTTCTGAAGTGTTCCTGAGCTCATATGGCAACATCTATATGTCTGTTTTTAATGCTGTGCCACCTCAGGGATCGAAGGTGGCACAATACGGTACTCCCAAGTATTTCAGTGTTCTATAAGTGCTTATCTGCATAAATGATGTTAACATGTGGCTGTGTCCAAGTTTAGAAAAACAACAACAACAAAAAAAATTTATTCTGGTTTTTGCTGCTGCAAGTCACTGCTGGTAAAGATGGACATAGTAGCCCTTTAAGAGTTGCTTTCCCCAGGAATAAAAATGAATTTAGAAACCTTGGAGTCATTTTTGATAGTGATCTCAGTTTTAACTGCTACATCAGCAAAATGTGCAAGGTTGCATATTATTATTTTAGGAATATGACCATGGTTTGAAGCATGTTCACTAAAACTGACACTGAAAAGCTTCTACGTGCTTTTGCTTCATCTAGCCCAGATTACTGCAATTTGTTATTTGCTGCCCCACAAAAAAAGCAATCTGCACTGAGGCTAGAAGTTTAACACACATACAGGAAGTGAGGAGGACATCACTCAAATCCCTCCCCTGGCCTCCTGTAAATTTTAGAACTGATTTTAGGATTTTATTATTATCCATCCATCTATTTTGTTTACTTGCTTCTCCTCTCCAGTTCATGGGGAGCTGGTGCCTATCTCCAGCAGTTGCTGGATGAAAGGCTAGGTGCATCTTAAATATGTTGCAGGTCCATCACAGACAAAGAAGACAAACAACCATTCACATTCTCACTCACATTTCAAGACAATTTAGAGTTAGTTTTTAAACATCTATCCTGCTCCCCCCCCCCCACCCCCCATACCTTGCAGCCAGGTATGTTTTAGCCAGATCATAAAGATCATTTGATGATAATATAATAGTGAGAGCAAGAAGACTGTTTTAATTATGAGCCCAAGCTTTTGGAACTCACTCCTGCTAACTAGATTGTCTTAAAGTTTACCACCGTTATTTGTAAAAAGTTGATACATTGTGTAAAATGTAAGTGAACAACAGAATAAACTGATCCAAATGTTTGCAATTTATAAAAGGTCTAGACTATAGGCCAGATTAGTACCCGAACACTTTTACTACAAAGCAGCTCAGTTGCAGTGATTTTTTTTTAGCTTTGTCTTGCTGAATTATGTAAAGTCTTCCCTGAAAAGAAATATGATTTGAATGAGAGCACATGCTGTTCTAAAACATGCAGTATACTTTTCTTCACTGATGGTACGTCTTCATAAGTGTGTGGTTCCCATTTCATATGTACCCTCCATACCATCAGAGGCAGAATTTTGATAAGGAAATGGGAGACAGTGCATATATGACATGGAGATGTGCCTGGCAGGCTGATGGGGGTACTCAGATTTCCTCCCACAAACAAAAAACATGCATGCTAAGTCAATTGGTAACTCCAAATTTTCCCCAAGGGTGGGTTAGAGTGTAAATTGTTGTTTTATGTCTCTAAGTGGCCCTGTGATGGACTCACAGCCTGTCCAGTGTAAACCCCACCCCTCACACAGTAACTGCAGGAGATGGGCACCAGCTCGCCACAACCTGGAAAGACAAAAGCGAAGAAAATGGTTGAAAAAAAAAAGTGTTTAAACGTTGCAATACATATTTGGCAGTGCTGCAAAGGAACCAGCTTCCCAATGGATCCTGAGTTCTATGTTCCAACATGTTGCCTTCAAACAAGGTCAGTCAGTGTCCTTGTTAAAACTCAAGAACAAACAAATTCAACATTAAAAAGCTTCTTTCAAGTGTGTCACATTTACATTTCAGTCTAGTTCATTAAGCACAGACACTGTAATCCTCATTGTGTTTTACCAGGAACAGATTAGCACAAACCATGCTGAACACACTTCAAATACCAACTTTAGTGTTTACGCTCTAAAGCTACACAAAACCCATGGACATAGCTCTGTTGTAAACTTACTGAAGGGAAGGCACCTTGAACAATAAACAAAAAAAGGTATTTTGACAGTTCCAATGAGAAAAACTAACATTTATTGCAGTTTAAAATGTACGTTTAACATGACTGAGTCACTGCTCTTTAATATAAGTAGGATGTAAAAAAAAAATTGACAAAACTCAACTTAAATGGAGATAATTCTTTATTTTACTGACACAAAAAACACAGTTTATGTTCATTTTGACATCACTTTGACTATGTGGAGACATATCAATCCCAAAACCTATATGCTAAGTGTGGCCCATGTTACAGTTATATATGTACTGTAACATGCAGGAACACAGTACACAAACAAAACTACAAATTCCAGCATGTACTAGAATACTCTCAGTAGACTCAAATGTGAGGAGTTTAAGACCATATCTCAAACAAACAAACAAACAAATAAAACCCCCCTAAAAGCATTTAAAATCAAAATAAGCTTAGAAAAAAAGAAATTGAGTAATGAGTAGCTGTGCCATTCTTGTTAATCATCTCAAAAAATTTGTTTTGGCACACTTGATGCTGGTGTTTCTAGGAGACTAGAGGGAATGTTGCTCCAAGCAGTAAAGATGGCTTCTCGGAGGGTATCCACTGTCTGGAACTGGGGTCTATTTTTGTAAACTTGCCTTGCCATCCAACCCCAAATGTTCTCAATTTGATTTAAATCACGGGAACTCACAGAATTGTCCAAAAGAGTAATGTTATTCTTTGGAAGAAGTCCTTTGTCAGGTAGGCATTGCAGCGTTGTTCTGTTGAAAACTCAATCATTACCACACAAATGATGGCCAAAGCCAACCAGTAAGCTAATGGAGGAGCTAACAGCTCAACTAAGTCTCTTAAAACACAACCTTTTTGATGAGAACGCACCAGGAGAAGCTTAAAGTAAAAGAACTTGGACCTGATCAGATAGACATGAAGAGCAACAGACCAAAGAAGAGGGAGTGTTTACATTTGATCATTTTCCTGGACCTGGATTAGCACCAAGGCTAAGCTAACCGCTAGTAATGAAGCTAATGCTATGTTTAGTATTCACTACCTCATTTTCCAAGCAACAGGATCTGATCCAGCATGGATTAAAACAGGTAAGAGAAAAGCTAAAAGACTTCTGTTATACAACTGCTCAAAAAATGAATAGAACACTCAAATAACAAATGCTAGATCTGAACATATGAAATATTCTCATACTTTGTTCTAAACAAAGTTAAATGTGCTGACAGAATGTGAAATTGTTTGTCAATCAGTGTTGCTTCCTTAGTGGACAGTTTGATTTCACAGAAGTTTGATTTACTTGGAGTTAGATTGTGTTGTTTAAATGTTCCTTTTATTTTTTAGCAGTGTATATTATATATTAATGGTGAACACAACTTAATATAATATAATATAATATAATATAATATAATATAATATAATATAATATAATATAATATAATATAATATAATATATTTTATATTAGAAGATATTTTTCTTCTTTCTGCTGCTTTTCATTTTATTTATAAATTTTTTTCTTCTGTTATGCATAGAGTTTATTTTGTTCAGAGACTGTGACTCTGCTGAAGATTCTCACCACATTTCCTCTGACCACAGATAATCTGAGAAGAGCTTCTCAACACTGAAGACTTTCAGTGCATGACAACATATTATTGAATAGAAATACATTGCTGGGCTGTATAAAAAAATAAAATAAGGAGAAGTTCATTTTGATGTTATTTCATTATTTAGTTTATCATGCTTCTCAGTTATGTTGTGTGATTTGTATATGCTTCTATTTAATGATTTTTATTTCTGACCTAGTTGGCAGTAATATTCAGAAACAATGGTTACGTACTGTAACCCAAACTTCTATGACTGTAAGCGCAGCCCTCTAAGGCTATCGCTGGTGGGTATCCCTCACCTCTTCGCACATTCTGAAGAACCAATAGTCCACGCCCACACAGCAAAATCCAAAGTGTTAATTTAACTCACAGAGTGTTAAATTTAACACTTTTTCTGAGTTTATATATTTCTCACAGATTCTGAGTTAAAATTACACTTTGAAAAGTGTTAATATTTAACTCTTTAATAGTGTTAAATATTTGACACTGCATAAGTGTCAAATTTAACTCAAAATTTTGTTATTCTCTTTCACTGGTATAGTGTTAAAATTTTAACATACATCGTGTCATTTTATGACACATTAAGTATATTTTTAACATTAGAATTATGTTATTTACTTACATTACACACTAACGTGTATTTATTGTTTTTTAATACATATGAAGTGCATTCTGCTTTTAGTAGCCTAACATGCAAGATCAGTGTAAGTTTTACACTGTAGACAGCAGTGCAGATTGCACTCTGGCTCAGAGTTAAGGTCAACTCTATAAGTGTAGTACAAACACAGTAGCACAAAAGAGTCGACCTTCACACACCAGGAAGTACCTCTCACTCATGGTGTCGATTTATGACCAATAACACAGACTTAAACTTGAACAACCAATTAACCTGAACAAAACCAAAAACCAGAACAACTCATTTTTACACTCATGAACATCTTTATTAGACATTTACATACAAAACACATAATTTCTACAATATTACCCAGCATCCCTTGCTTTGAATATTCTAGTTCATTTGGCATGAGGTAGAAAAGGGCGGGGCTCTTCAGAATCAACACTACATGGTGTTATATGACAACACTGTTAAGTGTTATATAACATATAACACTTTTAAGTGTTTCTTAACAGTGGGTGGAACTTATTTAACTCTTTCCAGAGTTAAGACAACACTGATGAAATCAACTCTGTTAATTAACACTAACACTGGATGTCTGTTAGCTCAGAAAGTAATAAAATAATAATTCAGGAGTTCAAATCAACTCAGAAAAGTTTAACACTGAAATTTTAACACTGGTTTTTGCTGTGTACCGTGGGCCCCACCCATGGTTCCTATAAATGCCAGTGGGACCATGATACTGCTCCCTATAGCTTTTCTCTTCAGATATGGGAGTCGGTGAGGCCCAGAGCTTAGAGGGCTGCGCTTACACTCATAGAAACTTGGGTTACAGTACATAACCATCGTTCTATTTTGTGTTAACTCTGCCCTCTAAGACTATACCTAATGAGCATAGAGGCGGAGCACGATGTAGTCTGTGCCTCAACGACGCCAAACAGACATAACATCATACAGCCCCATAATCATATTTACAATATGTACAAAATAATTTGTCTGAATGGATCAGACATAACTAATACTCAGACTAAACCCCGAGAACGGAGTAAGTCTGGGAGTACTTGAAACATCACGCAGGTAAAAACAGATGCATGAACAAAGGGACGACCAGGAGGCTGCTGAGCAGATGTCCTGGACTGACATTCCTCTATGCAAAGCAGAGGAAGAAGAAATCCCTCTCGTGGAATGAGCTGTTAGAACATGTGGGACTGCAGCCCCAATGAGATGTAAGCTAGAGAAATAGCTTCACATAACCAGAATGATAATCTCTGTGAAGAAAGAGATCGGCCTGAAGGCTGTTCTCTGTAATGCACAAAAAAGGCACTGCAAGCGCCTTATCCTAGCTGTGTGCGCCACGTAACAAGAAAAGGCACTTACTGGACACAGGAGGTGAGAGATGGCCTCTTCCTCAGAATCATGAGGAGGAAAGAAACCATCCAGAGTACACCGGAGCTGGAAGAGCAAGACACTTCACCCCTGATGCCTCTGATATGTGTCCCATCAGTGTATGAATGTGATTGGCACTTATTAGTCTCCATAGATGATTGTACATGTTAACTTTGTAGAAGATCTAGTAGAGCGCTGTGTGAATGGGTAAATGAGGGCACAGATTGTAGTGTAAAGCACTTTTAGTAAGCTGCTTGGATAGAAAGGCGCTATATAAGTACAGTCCATTTACACTTCTAAGCCTCCTTGGTAAGGTCTATTCAGGGGTCCTGGAGAGGAGGGTCCGTCAGATAGTCAAATCGCAAATTCAGGAAGAGCAGTGTGGTTTTTGTCCTGGTCATGGAACAGTAGACCAGCTCTACACCCTCAGCAGGATCCTGGAGGGTGCATAGGTGTACGCCCAACGAGTCTACATGTGTTTTGTGGACTTGGAGAAGGTGTTCGACCGTGTCACTCAGGGAGTCCCGTGGGAGGTACTCCAGGAGTATGGGGTATCAGGTCTGTTGATATGGGCTGTTAGGTACCTGTACAACTAGTGTCAGATCTTGCCAGTAGTAAGTCAGGCTCATTTCCAATGGGAGTTGGACTCCGCCAAGGTTGCCCTTTGTCACAGATTTTGTTCACAATTTTTATGGACAGAATTTCCAGGCGCAGCCAAGGTGTTGAAGGGATCCGTTTTGGTGATCTTGAGATCACATCTCTGCTTTTTGCAGATAATATGGTCCTATTGGCTTCATCAGATCATGATCTCCAGCTTTCACTGGAGCGTTTCACAGCCGAGTGTGAAGCGGCTCGGATCAAGATCAGTGCCTCCAAATCTGAGACCATGGTAGTGAGCCAGAAAAGGGTAATGTGCTGCCTCTGGGTTGAGGAAGAAGTCCTGCCCCAAGTGGAGGAGTTTAAGTATCTTGTGTTCTTGTTCACGAATGAGGTAGGAATGGAGCGGGAGATTGATAGGTGTATTGATACTGCATCTACAGTGATGCGGGCACTATACAGATCTGTCAAGGTGAAGCAAGACTTACCGGTCGGTCTACGTTCCTACCCTAATCTATGGTCACGAGCTTTGGGTAGTGACCTGAAAGAACATGATCATGGCTACAAACAGCCAAAATGAGTTTCCTCCACAGGGTGTCTGGGCTCTCCCTTATTTTAGAGATAGGGTGAGAAGGTTTGTCATCTGAGAGGGACTTAAAGTAGAGCCACTGCTCCTCCACATAGAGAGGAGCCAGTTGAGGTGGCTCGGGAATCTGGTTAGAATGCCTCCTGGATGCCTCCGTCCCTGGTGAGGTGTTCTGGGCAAGTCACATGTAGAGAAGACCTAGAGGAAGATCCAGGATACGCTGGAGGGACTATGTTTTTCAGCTAGTCTGGGAATGCCTTGGGATTCTCCCAGAGGAGCTGGCCCAATGGCTGGGGAAAGGGGAGTCTGGTTTCCCTGCTTAGGCTGCTGCCCCCGCGACCCGATCCCAGATAAGCAGAAGAAAAGGGATGGATGAACGGAGAAAAGAGCTGTAAGAATTATCACTAGAAAATGTTACAGTCCGCCATCAAATATATTATTTTATCAACTGAAATTATTGAAATTCTATGATTTGGTTGATAATAATATTTAAATTCAAACATCCAATTAAATTTTGTTAAGACAGAAAGCTCTCATAACCAGATGTTTGTGAAACCTAAATTTAAACCAGTCTGAACGAACGGTGTACTTTAATACAAGGAATAAGACTATGGAATAATCTGGAGTTATGTCAAAAATGCCAGATCAATGTGCATGTTTAAGATGTAAAAGTTGAATTGTTGAAGAACTATAAAACAGTGTAAATGCAGAAGGTGTGGCTCAGAGTTAGGTGCTGACTTCGAGAACCTGGGCCAATGTTCACAGCCTACTTAAACTAGGCTTCTCTTCAAACCAGCAGTTTCTTTTGCTCTACATGTAACAAGCAGTCTGCCTGTTTCTGTTGGGTTTTGGTTAGGTCCTGCTGTCCAGATACTTGATTTGGTTCTGCGTTGGGTTGTTTTGGGTTTGTATTTTTGTTTTTTGCTTAAAACTTAAGGTAGTTCAATAAAAATGAAAACCAGCTTTAAAAATGGTGTGTCTCCTTTTTGCCATGACCTCACGAGCCAGATCGTGTCAACAATACATTTGTGTTTAAAATAATCTCAATGTCACACAGAAGGAAAATAAAGCTCAACTTTCAATGTTTATTTGGTTTAAATTTGAGATGCATCAAATGAACCAAGACTTCCAAATTCTCAATATTTTTCCCTTTCTACACAAAAATTCAGTCTGGCAAATGGGCAAAAAAAGTATAATTTTCAGTTTTTACCAGAAATAATTAGTGGTAATAAAATCAGAGCACATATCTATTTCTGTTTTTCTGTTTTTTATAAGTTTTCTTTTTTTTTTAAAATAATAACACAAATGTCAAATTTGTCAACTATATGAATTGGAATTGCAGCAAAAAGCTTTATTTTTAACTACACCCATACACTGTGGAAAACCCTCCAAAGAAGATTAGGTTGTTTGTGTCAACAATGTCACTAATTTTACTTTTAAAGCAGGTGCATTTTGAAAAATATGATCTTGAACTGAATTTGCCCTGCATTAATGGAAGCAGTGCTGCTGAAACTGGAGGGTTGCAGTCCTCTTGGGATTCTTGATAAAATGCCATTAGTCTCCTGTGGGCAATACCTGGCACTTTGCTAAATATAATGGACATAACATGGTGATTGTGCAGTTTTACATTGTGTGTATTTTTACATGCCATACTTGAAATAAGTCCCTTAAACCTGATTAACGCTAAAACAATACAAACGACCCCAAACAACAGGGTAAATACATTCATGCAAACAGTAGCCTGTAAATGTTCAAGGATATACATTAAGTGGCTATGTCTTTCAAACAAACCATTTCTTCACATAGCCAAAACTTTGCTCTAACATGAGTTTGTAAATGCTTTAAAGTGACCTATAATTTTATATTTAATATACAGTATATTGACCCATAAACCCACTTTTGACCAAAAATGAAACTAAGTGAATTCTAATCATAATCATAGCTAAATTTGTCTGGCCCAGTTCTTGCCCACAGAAGATACTAACACTCAGCCCATATACTGCAAAGAAAGATCACTCTTTGGTGGCACAGATGTCGTTTGCCAGAGGTGGTTAATGCATGGGTCAGTACTGCCTAACCCAAACCATAACTGGGCCATTTTTGGCACTGACAAATTTGGGCCACATTAATAAAACCACAACTGAGCCAGGTATGGCATGCCATCTTATAAACAGTGCCAGCATTGTCAGACATGGCCCACATTCTGCTGACAAACCACTTGCCATGCCAGCAGTGCCAGCTTGACACCAGATCTGGGCCAGATTTGTCTGTCATGCAGGTTGTGTCTTTTTGGTTGTTTGTTTATATTTGCTAGTTTTTATATATTTTTCATTTTATCTGTTTCTTGTTTTCTGTTTGTTTTTCCCCACTTTCTTATGAAGCTGTCTCAACCTCTTTCCCTTAGTCAGTAATTTTCCATTGTCTATTGCCACTCCCTGGTTCTTTCTTACACACTTACACATGTTCCCTATTGTCACTGAGCCTAGGTGTCTCTAGTCTTCTCATCAGCCCCAGTTCTTATCATCTCCATGTCTTCATCATACCTGCAGTCTAGCATTGCTTGTATTGTATGCCATGTTTGATTCTCCCCATTCTTTTCTCATCTCCTCTCCCCTCTAACATTTTTATTTTTGATTATAATAGAGTTAAGCTTTATTTTATTCAAGCTACTTTTGTATGTCCGCATTTCGAAGTCTTCCTCTGAAACCCTGACATATTTTCACGTTTTTTGTCACCTGATAAATATGTATTTTTCCAAAATTAGACTGTATCAAACAACAAATAACTGCATTCAAAATCTAAGTAGTGAGTATGGTCTTGGTTTATGTGTCAGCAGTTCTTAAAAAGAGCATGTTTTTTTCTATTAGTATGCAAATCTTTCTAGGCAAAGACTATTCCTCTCAGATGAGTCAAAATCCTTTCTCTGGACTTTGAGGAGTCCTGAAAACATAGATATAATTGAGCCACTACTGATAGCAAAGACAATCTGTTCTCTGTCAGTCTGCTACAAACTGAACAAAATGCTGTTTTCTTTAAATCATTTCAGCAGCAAGAAAAACTAAAACATTGCAGCTTTTTGCAGTGATGTGACTGTCACATTTTCTCTATTTCTCTGTTGTCTTTTTTCCTCATGTTGACTGCTTTATTACAGCATCTCTCCATCAACCTTAACACGCTCTGTTAGCTCAGACTCTGTTTTTGACCTGGTTCCACACAGCACTGTCCTTTTGTGTTTTAGAATAAAAACCGAATGCAACAGATGTTTCAAAAAAGTATCTTGTGTCTTAAAATTGGTACATTTTGAACAAATCTACCCAAACTTTCTTTAGGTTTTCCCTAAATGAAATGTCCTTCCTCTAATGCGCAAAAGAGTTTATACACTCACTTGAGGTGGATTTGGGGTTTTTCGAGAGAGAGTTAATGCGCAAAAGGACAGATGGAAACACATGAGTGGAATAAGTTCAGACGAAGTGAACATTTACCTCACATGTTGATCAGCTGTTCCCGCTGCCTGTCTGATATCGGACTGCAGCTGGACCCTCCTCCTCCTGTCGGCATCTCCTCAGTTATTCCCGTAACGTGAAGAGAATTGCATTTCTTTTTCTACGTCTCCAGACAGCAGTAACATCACCAAAACTAGTTGATATGACAGAATAAGTACAACTTTCTAGATAGCAACACGTTCCTGATAACTTCTCTCCATTGTCCTGGGATGTGTAGTCCCTGCGAATTTACGACTCCTACTTCCTGTTTACTACAGACGTGCGTCTGACGTAATTGCACTTTGCGTAGCCTGGGAGATTCGATTCAAGCCAGTCGATGGAAACATGTCTGAGTCGCATTAATTATTTAATTCCTTTTTGCGAAATAAAAAAAAATAGTTCAAAATTCGAATTAAAATTGAATGGAAACATTACTAAAGTGTAGTATACTCCTAACACTATTCTGAGTACTGTGACTAAGGGCATGTACACATTAAACTGGTAACACTATGTCTTTATTTAGCGTACACAGTATAGTGATAGTGTTCTCTAATCAAGTGTTATACAAAGACTTTAACCTGAACCATTTGGACCAAAGGAATTTGTAAAGAAAAGGGAGATTTTGAACAGCTTTTCTGTTGTTTACATTGATATAATTTCAATGTTTTAATAATATTTTATAAAGATATAATATAAAATAATATATATAATATAATATAGTATAATATAATGATATTTATAATAACATTTGTAGATATTTATGATAAATTACAAAAACATTTGAAACAAACTCACCTAGAGAACATGGGAGACTCTTCTTTGCTATATAGTAATATGGGGCAAACACATGTTTGTCTCTTAGAGTTAATATTGTTTAATTTGAAGAACTAAAACAGTAAATCTCTCAGAATGAATGGGTTCTGCATGCCGTGATGTGTTCTCATGGCAGTGGTCTCATATAAGGAGAGAGGTGTTTGGTCACGCGCACAAAGTTTGACGAATCTGTTTAATAACGATGCTCCCAACACATTAACATTTTATTGTTGGTTTTAGATACCAAAGTTCTATCTTAGGACTGACGTGAAGGAGGAAAGGTCAGTTCACTCAAGACAGGAGCTGTAAACTGACCAGTGCTTCACTTGCAGACAGTCTCTGCTGCTCCTCACCTCATCTCATTTTTACAGATGACGTTCAAAATAATAGAAATCTGTTGTTGCCATGGAGTACTTTAATCCCTGTTTAAAATCTGTCATTTCTTTGACAAGTAAAGTTGCTAATCTGCAACATATACTTTAGTAGCAGACTGAGGTTTTGAAAACTTTTTAAAGTTAACCAAACCAAAGTTAACTGGTTTTTAGCAAAATATTTCTAAAATTAATAGCTGGATTTTGGTGAAACCTGTTTTGGGGTTTACAGCTACAACTGATTAGATTTTGGAGTCACCCCAAGATGGCTGCTCTAGACATCTGAACCTACAAAACACAAAAATAAGTAATTCTTGTTCTTTTTTTTTAATAATGAGCTGAAATTTGGTGTGATCCAAGCTAAAATCATCCCCAACACGTACTACGAGGGCTTCACATTCCACAAGATCTTTGCATAAAACTTTGGTTTAAAACTTTGCCTCAAACCCTGTTAGCAAATTATCCATTTAACTACTTGAAGGATTTTAATGAAACTCCCAAAAAAAGAAGTCTATAACTTTCAAATTTGGAGTCAAGATGGCTTCCTCAACTAATCAACTTTCGCCAACACAAAAATGGCTACAACTTCCTCAAAGATTCTAAATAAAGAGGTAAAGTTCATGTGATTGTATTTGGGATTTTTCTTTTATGCATACGCTGCCATTTGTATTGCCCCCTTTTAAACAGACCTATAAAAATGTAGTGGCTCTTCACGTCTCACAGCATTATAATGTTCTCAAACATTTTGGCTTCTCTCTCACCATTGGCTGAGATTTCTAATTTCTCAATCCCCATAAATGAGCAGTCTCCCAGACACTTCATTGTTGTGATACTTGACGTTTCAGCAGTGTTTTCTGTCACTCTGATCCTGCCTACTGAGCCACACAGAGAATTGAGTTTTTTACCCACATAAAGTGTTGATGTCACGCTCTGCCTACTGAGATATGCACAACCACAGAGTAACCTGACAGTGCCTCAGATTTGCATTAAAGTCTTTTTGATGTCATTTAAAAAAAAAAAATTGGGAATAGCTTTCGCAGATGGTAAAACTCTCTCTTGTGACTGCCTGTCTGGTGATTTAGAGCTCCTCTTCAAATGGTTTTGCTGCATTGCAGTTCCAACCATTCAGCTAACATGCTCTTTATAACATCTACCCTACTAGAGATGCGCAAAATTGCAAATCGGTGGCTGGTGACAGACTCTGTCATGTGTGGGATGAGAAAGTGGAAAGAAAAGATAGAGCGAAGGGAGGAAGCCAAAACAATATCCAACATTTTCAAATAGCAACTGTCATACTGTAGCTTGATAACAAACCTAGAAGATAGTGAGCTGAATAAACACTGAGCTTCTAAGTGAAGCTGCTTAATGAAGTATTCAGTTAAAAGGGAATGGCAAGTCACAAAGAGGCTCTGCTTCTGTGACCCCCGCGAATAATCGGTTGGTGTTGGCGACCATACATTCTGCTCCTCTGTGACCAACATCCTGTAGAATATCATAAAAGGAGTCACCGCCATGGCTGGGTGCTTGGTGCTGTCTCTGATTTAGTGCAGGGAGATGGTCAAAGACTCCGGTGCAGCCTTGCATGACCACAGGTAAATGAAACCAAAAGTGAATTTCTCATCTTTTCAAGGTTGTTACAAGGAATACAATTTATTAAGGAAGACAGAGTTGCATCATAATTAATTTACGTGAATTGAGTTTAGGTGGACTGATTGGAAAAATATTAAAATTGAACTTGTTTGCTCTTAAAATTGCTCTGAAATTATATTTTAAATTGCATGTATGCCATTATACACAACATGTTGATGTTGTTTTTTGTTTTGTGCTCCCTTATGCAGGGCTTGCCACAGCAAGCCAACTTGCATGAAATGTTTGCCAGTTGTTTTACATTGGACACCCTTCTGGATGCAACCTGGGTTCAAACCTGCAGCTTCCAAGATTACAAGACTGCAGCATTGACCACTGAGCTACTGCAGCTGCTGCCATTGTACACATTGTGCTAGCATTTCTTTAAATTCTGATGGGTTAAACTTCCATACCATGCCATGTGTTTTTCCTAAGTAAACAATATTGTACAGTTTTGGTTTTCAGTTGAGATTGTAACTTGTCATGTTTTCAAGGTTTTAAACAAAGACCTTGTGTGACCTCTTACTCAGTATGTGTTGGGACAGACCCTCATCTACAATCACACCAAACTTTAGCTTAACATCTCAGCATCGAGGGTTAGAGTAATTTTTATGTTGTCTAATAACCGAAGTTGACTCCAACAGTTACAGATGTACAGTACATTTGAGGAATGCTGTCTAACAAAGCAGGTGAGTGGGTGGGAGAGGATTAATTAAAGAATCAAAATGATTGTTGACACAGCAAAACAACTGGAAAAATCACCAGTGATTAATATTTTTTAAAAAGCCCAGCAAATAATAACAATAATAATAGAAAAAAAACATCACAGATCCTGACATTTAAACATCAATATTTTTGGTAACAATTCAATTCATTAGGTTGTTTTCCTGTTTGGCACCAGTGTCCAAACAAAAGACATGCAATATTTTTTATTAGTCCTAAACATTATAGTCTTTGGACACCTAAAAAAGGAATATGAATTCATTGAAGTGTTTGCATGTCTTGGACATCATCATATCTGGCAAGAAAAATGTTAAATAAATAGAAATTAGAGAAATGATATTATGTAATTTAATTTGTGATTTAGGGCTATTTCTTTCATGTCTCTTTTCTGCAGACGTAAACTCAAACTGTGATCTTGGTTGAGCTTTAACTCCACATTTAAGTCCATGTGCTGTTCATGGTTCAAAAGTCTACAGTCGATTAAAGTGTGTGAGACTTTGGCTTCATTACAAAAGAACTGGTCTGTGCACACGGCAAGAAAGAGAAGTGTTGTATTAAAAAAAGTGGCTCCCATATTACATGCCATCACATTTCTGAGTGCTTTGGCAGAAAAAGCCTCATGCCATAAGTGGCTCCAACCCAATTTATATGCTTGAGCCTCATATTCTGAAAAAAGTGCAGAGCTGTCCTCAAGAATCCGGAACCATGGAATTCTGCAGTCACTTCAAACACATTTAGTGTCATTTATTCAAAGCTTGCTGCATTTTCCTGTCTCAGTTTGGATAAGTTGAACTGGTAAGAGGAACAATGTTCCAACAAAGCAGAATAATGGCTCTGGTAGTGTAATTTAAACAACCTGCAGTAATATATTTTAAGCATTCTTTATGTTCTCTTAACACCTTAAACTACCAGACTCCAAAGATTATCAGACAAAAAGAATTATGACATGAACATCTTCTCTATGAATTAAAGAATATTTTTACAGTAAACATTATATCATGTATTCTTTTTGCTTGTTGCTGCATATTAAAAAACTGCATTAAATAGAGATGACAGTGTGTTATAAGTTCATACCATATTGCACCATAATTCTTCTTGTTTTTTTTTTTTGACAATTGCAGCAGTAAATCAAACAGAAATATTTTAGATGTTCTGTGCATAATATTATGTTAATTTTTCCTGCAATTTGGCACAACATATTTCTGTAACCCTGGAAAAGTGGGGACTGTATGACTCATTATACAGTCAGACAGATTTTACTGACATCGGTGGTGAAATATGGTGGCCATGAAAATCATGTTCCTTAAAGTTAGCTGGTATAGGAAGAAAATACAGATTCATTCACGCTCCTACTTTTGAGACATGAAAACTGACTCAATGAAAATCTGAGTCAATTTAATCAAAGCAGAAATTTAAACACAGCTTACTTTATTTGAAATTTTATTGAAGTTCTACATTTTAGTAAATACACTTCTGATCAAAGTCTTAAGACCAGTCAAAAAATTGCAAGAATTTGCATTTTGCACTATTGGATCTTAAGAAGGTTCTAAGTAGAGCTTC
>JARVJO010000173.1:547271-558908 GCA_031762555.1 Cynodonichthys magdalenae | reverse complement strand
CTTATTGGAAACTCAAGACAGCCATGACATTATGTTTTTTACAAGTGTATGTAAACTTTTGACCACAACTGTATACCATATTACTTAATACCTTGGTGCTAACTGTTAATGTCCACTGGTAGTAAAATATCACTTGAAGTAAGTATTGTCTGTATGTAAACATCTAACTAAATTGTGGAGTGAAATTGTTAGAGTTTGGACTTAAGGATGCATGCTCACTTGAGGACTCAATAAGAAGAAACAAGACTTAACTAAATTAGTATTTTCCAGGGGCACCAACAAATTTGTTGCACCCCCAGTTTCATACTCTTGAATCCCAAGCTTTTCTTTTATGCTCATTTTTTATTTCATCTCACTATTTAGAATTAGTTGAACCTCATGAACATAAAAACAAACATTTTTTAAATGAAGATTTAAAACACAAACATGTAAATTTTGTTAAAAATTAAAACTGAAACTTAAAATCTAGTCCCTCTGAAAGACAACTGGTCTAAAACTGATGTCCTCGACAATAACATGCAGGTTCTCAGGAAGTTATATGCATGAATATATTTTAAATTAGTTATTTAAATAGATCTATCTATCTATCTATCTATCTATCTATCTATCTATCTATCTATCTATCTATCTATCTATCTATCTATCTATCTATCATAAGTAGCAAAGTGGCACAGTTGTTAAAGCAACATGTTGCCTCTCAGCAAGAAGGTTGCTAGATCAAATCCCAGTCTGAGACCTTACAGGGTTGTGTTTACATCTTCTCCTTATGCATGAGTGTGTTTTCTCTAGATTTCTCTTATAGACCAAAAACATATTAAAATAATATGGCACAAAAAAGCAAGTACAGGAATAGTTTGGGATAAATATAGTTTATAATTTTGCTTTATTTAGTCTTTTTATTTCTAGTTATAAAGTACACATCAACAAGCAAATAAAAAAGTAGAAAATTAAGTTTTAAGTTGCGGAAGTTGTTACTTATTTTGTCAGTCTGGTATATTGGTTGAAGCTTCAGCTTTATCAGCTGATTGGCTTGCACATGTGTGACGTGAAAGCCAGGCCTGCTTCACTTCTCTCTCTTTCTCCGTCAAGCCAGGAACAAAAGCTCCAGTAACAATGTTGAACTTTGTTTTAGGTAGGCACAAAAGGTTAACTGTTTTAATGTACACTAAGACTTTCTGAAAATTTCCCTGAAGTTTGTCAAGTGTTTGATGAAGAAATGTTGCTAAAAGAAGAAATGGGTTGACACCAACAAACAGGGCTGGGTGATATAGCTGAAAATGTATCAGGATATAAGGTTGTCATAGATAATTATTAATTAGTTTTTGGTTTTATCTACTTGAAAGAAAGACCAGGAGAAAAAAGGCTGATTAATACTGCCAAACTACTGATGTGACTCTTTCATCCACAATTTCTTCTTTTGTTTATGCAGTCATGAGACATGGTGGTGAAACATTAAACTGTTGCATGTTATTCAACAGGATGATGATGCTAGTTTACCAAAGAGTGAGTGAGTTGTTTGTTGATGCCACCAACCTTGTTTGGCTGGGATGATAAGAGGTCGAAAGCCTTACCTCAGCATAAATCCTCCAGAATACTATGTGGTGCTGGATCAAAGTTCAATGTAATTATTAACATTCTATTGGATGCATTTTCTATCTATATTGATCACACGTCTATTGTGGTATATATATTATTGTTTTTGTGCCAAGCCCAACTAGATCACAAGATTTTTAATAGTGCATGAGGTTGTGCATGATGGCTTTAACGATAACGATATCACAATTTTATTTTTAAACTTTGGTATTAAAGGCAGGAGAGTGACTTAGTGAAATTATAGGGCACTGATGTTCCTCCTATTTATTCGAATGCACAGGAAAGTTAAACAGTGATGACAAGCTTTTTCAATCCTTAATTCATTATTGCATCAAACTGCATTTTTTTGTAACAGCAGTGTGTTAGAAATGAAAAGGACAAAATAAAAGCTAAAATAATGCTGCAGTAAATATGAGGGATGTGAAGGGTAACACCCAGAGGTGGGTTTGTCATTGTGTTTGATGATGCTGACATATTTAATAGAATTCTACAAACCTTTAAAAAGTCTCAACAGGAGGTGTAGAGGGGATAAACTGTAAGTAAAACATTCCACAGTGATCAAAATGTTAAAAAAAAGATTGTTGTGGAAAATAATTAGATTGACACCAATTAGGAAAATTAAAGGAATGCATATCACCCGAGCCAGAGTTTTAGACTGAAATCATCTTAAGATGAGAAGTAATGAGGCTGTAGCCATGGGGTCAAATATTATGAGACGTGTTAGCAAACACAGATTGTCATGGAAATGACTCTCAGCTATTACAACACCATAAAATAGCTCAATATATTTAACAGAGTTGTTGCCATTTTTTGTCATTTCTAAGATTTCTTACTTCGCTCCAAAAGTTATTTAAGATCAACACACTCTAACACTCTGCCCAAATACCACAAAGTATGAAGGCCCTTTGGTAATTTGCCAGTGGTGGTCTTTGCATGGGCGAGCAGCACATAAACCAAATCACAACTGGGTTGGTTGTAGGATGTCAATTTAAAAACTTTGGGCCTCATGCAAGAACATTTTCATATTCTTATCCTAAATTTCTCTTACTTTTGTCCGTACGAAGGGTTCTTATGAACATGCCACATCAGATTCAACAAACGCTTCTATCTTCAGAAAAAGTGTGTAAATGAGCAGCGTAAACTGATGAATGACACCTGTTCGTATTCAGGTGCTCGAGCACGAGGAGAGGAGATTAGCATAATTACCACTCCAAAAACACCATATAAGGCTACGCTTCCTGCCCCACATACCAGGAAGTGTTTGTTCATGAAAATGACAGCAAAAAGTAAAGAGAAGAACTTTACAAGTTCGGAGACTGAAGTCCTGCTGTCAGAGATCCAGAAAAGAAAATCTGTCATTTTTAGCAGCGTCAGCTGACCTGCTAAAGCCGAGAGATGAAATGATGACTGCTGTTAATGTCGTGTCTCCTGTGGGTTGTATACAGTCACAGAAATAAAAATCTAAATCATATTAATCTCTCTCTAGTCCTGCTCTGGTTTTTCTTTGGTCAAATATTTTTAATTCAAGTGTAAACATCTGTGTTAAATAATTTTCATTTATTCAGAAGAGCCACAGCGATGTCCCTCCCCCGCCGTCACGAGTGTCAGATGCGGTTCTGAATAAAGCATTTTAAAATGTCTCCAAAATATATCTGACACTTTGGAGAAAATAGCTGAGCTGATGTCCTGAATAAATCTAAACAAAATAAAATTTCATTATCTATAAAGCTCATTATATACCGAGACAAATTAAACTTCAATTAATACATAATTGAAGTTGGTTTGTAGTTTGAGATTTTTAAACAATTTATATCGTTAGTCTACATTATTACATTTAAAAATATAATTTTAATTCAAACAGAATAGCCTCTTGTCAACATAATTATGGAGTGTGATTTATTTTCAACTCAAAATATCTTCAAACAAATAAAATATAAAGTTATTAGTGAAGAAAATCAGTCTGGATAACAGCAGACTGACTGCATGTAAAATATATGACAGGTCTGGACCAAACGTGAATTTTGTTCTTATCTGAAAAAAATTGGTGAATGCCAAAAGTTCTCCTAAATCACTCGTACGCACAACTTAAGAACAAATCTGTTCGTATGAACGGTTCTTGCATGAGGCCCATTGCTGTCATTTCCAGACCTGGCCCACATCCAGTTGACAAACCATTTCCCATGCCAGCAGTCAGCCAGCAGCAGCAGCTTGACACCAGATCTGGCCCACACCTGTCTGGAATGTAATTTGGTTCATGAGATATTTTGCTAACAGTACAGATAAACAAACATATACACGCAGACAAAAACATTATTGCCATTTCACCTTCTGCAGTGAGTAATAAAAAGAGGAGAAAAACGTTTTGCTCCCGATCTGGGACTCGTGGGTTCCTCAACTCAGCTTCAGTCTCCTCTGACAACCTCCCCAAAGGACCAAAAAGAAAAAAAAAGAAAGGTTGGATGTAATATTGAACTAAGGAGGTGAGAAGGTGAGGATGAAGTCCCTTTTTCTCTCAGAAGTGAGACCTCACCTTGAAAAGGCAACAGCCTCCTTGATCAAACTTTCATTGCCATCTCCAGGTGGCTGGCCTCTCACCCCCGCACACCACCTCCTCGTCCACCACTGACACCATCAGTCTTTAGTTTTATAGAGCCAGAGAAATGCCTGCTATGCTCAATCACTCACAAGCTGTGTGTACAGGCCCACCTGCCATTTTGCTATCTGCCGCTTTATAATTGTATAGCAACAGATTCCTCACTGCAGCTGCAACAATCCCATAAAACCTTGAAAAGCCAACACTAATCATCATGCATTCGCCACACAGCCTTCTGCGTGCTCATATATTTATATGGCTTTAATATGTATGACAAAGTCTGAAAACAAAGACCACAAAGTGTTCCATTTAAGTTAGAGAAGTCACTGAGTTGCTCAGTGAGGTTGACAGCAACTTTAATAGGATTTGCTGTTGGAAATAAGTTAATTAATCTTGTCTTCTTTCTCTCAACATCCTTTTTCTTAGTCTTGCCATTGATCTATTTATGGTTCGACTTTTAAGCCCTCTCGTTTCATACAGTGTCAAACTGTTAACTTTTCTAAAAGTGGTCCATTATTCTGGTTTTGTCTTTCTGTCTTCTTTGTTATTTCTTTTTTACACAGAGGCAAGAGCACTAAGAAAATGGGCCAGCAGCAGGACCAAGTTGTTCTTTTGCAGATCACAAGCTATTCTCAAGTCTTTCCATTTAAGTTTTGAGCCCAAAGTCAAATTGTGCAAACCTCATACTGAGTCCAAAGACAGAACATTTAAGTCCCAAACCAAGTCCCAAGTCATACATTTTTATATGTCCGCCCCAAACCAGTAAATTTACCAAACATATAATTTATTATGAGTATTAATTAATAATTTCAAAATAATGTAAATTATTATTAAAAGGTGAGTAATGCATTTCAAAAACAAACCCCTGTAGAATCTGTGAACTGATTCCTTCCTACATACAACTGAACAAAAGCCAATAGGACACATTCATATATTTCATAAACCTTATTTTGAACTACATAGTTATATTTTTGAATGAAGAATGTACTCCTGTTTATGTATTTTTTGTGTCATTCTCACTACGTAGTGGTATTGTTTTATTGTTTAAGAGGGGAACAGAAGAAATGTCAGATCCTCTCTCTTGGTGTCACAAGCCATGTTTCCATCCAATTTTAATTCGAATTTTGAGCGAATCTTTTAAATTTCGCAAAAAGGAAATAAATAATTAATGCGACTCGGACATATTTCCATTGACTGGCTTGAATCGAATCACCCAGGCTGCGCAAAGAGTAATTACATCAGATGCACGTCTGTAGTAAACAGGAAGTAGGAGTCGTAAACTCGCAGGGACTACACATCCCAGGACAATGGAGAGAAGTTATCAGGAACGTGTTGCTACTGTCGACAAAGTTGTACTTATTCTGTCATATCAACTAGTTTTGGTGATGTTACTGCTGTCTGGAGACGTGGAAAAAGAAATGTAATTCTCTTCACGGTACGGGAATAACTGAGGAGACGCCGACAGCTGGAGGAGGAGGGTCCAGCTGCAGTCCGATATCAGACAGGCAGCGAGAACAGCTGATCAACATGTGAGGTAAATGTTCGCTTCGTCAGAACTTATTCGACTCATGTGTTTCCATCTGTCCTTTTGCGCATTAACTGCTTTTCGAAAAACCCTAAAACCACCTCAACCGAGCGTATAAACTCTTTTGCGCATTAGAGGAAGTTTTTTCAAATCAGGCCGTTTCCATTCACCTTTTCTGATGCGAAACTTCAAAATGCGAATTAAAAAAACGTTGATGGAAACGCGGTTACAGTTTGGTCACACAAGTTGCGCTGCAGTATAATCAGGCCTTTACTGTAAACTAGTGTTGTGTCGTTCATGAACGATTCATTCAAACTAAATCGAATCACTTTATTAACTGGTTTGTTACTTTTTCAGTTCAGTTGATAGAGAGGGGAGTCTGTCAGGAAAGGGGAGTGATGCATTCAATGAGCAAACTGGGCCAGACAAATTTTGCTATGTGGATTACCTTTAGTTAAGAGGTCTTTCTTGTTACCCACTGTCCTACATGTTTTAGACGTTTACCTGCTTCAACACACCTGAATCAAATATTTCCTACCCAGAATGTCATGAAGTGTAGCCGAAACAGGTCAATCACTCATTTCATTCAGGTGATGAAGCAGAAAAATGTCTAAAACATGCAGGACAGTGGGTTACAAGGGATAGGGCTAAGGACCTCTGCTTTAGATTCAAAAGTGTAGTACTGACAGACTTTTTATTTTTTGAATAAAACACTTGTTTGATGTAAAATATTAAGTATCGAATCAAAATACTCCAGTCTCAGTGATGTCACGAGTCGTTTTAAAGTTCAAGGTGAGTTCCAAATGTTCTGCGATTTCATGACGTTGAGTGTTCTCTATTTTTATAATCTTTTTGGCTACTTTCTATTCTTCAGATTTGCCTTCACAAACTCACAGCATCCAATTCATAAGAACCCAGTTCCTGCCACAGTGCCACCTCACTTACAACTGCAGTTTTTACACTGGCTATTTTCAGAACAGGTGCAAATGATGGGTTAGCTTTCTATTTGCTAGAACTTCAGGGGAGGAGGGAGTACACATAGGAAGCTGCTGCTTCTGCATTCAGCAGTGCTAGTTGTTATGAGAGGAGTCAAATTAACCACACTCCAGTTGTTTAGAGTTATTAAAAGATCATGAAAAAATATATAAGGAACAATATTTTGGTGTTTTTACTTACCTTTAAAAGCCTCTTCATGAAATATTAAGTCACATGCTCAGTTTGCGCAAAGAATATTCTGAACTCACATTCAAAGCAAATGGAAACCCTCTATTAGTAATTAATGGTGTTGATCTTGTAATGATTTCCCATCGGATCAGATAGATCCTCATCTCCTCGAGTAGGTTGTTTTTCTTGTGTTTTGTCAGGTAAACATCTCCAACAAAACTGGTTCCCTGAGGGGTAATTACGGCAACTGCGGGAAACAAATAAGCATAGCCAGCAGTGAAATGTTGTAATTCAACAAACTGGGATATTAAAGCCAGCAGACCTGGATGTAATAAAGTGATGCTAGGGGACAGCTGGAGATTATAGAGCTGAGAAATGGTACCAGTTCATTGCTTTTATTGAGCCGCGCACACGTAGACCATTACTTTGGAGTCATTAGACAAAATGATTCAGATGTAATCCAACATTGTCAATGAGAGGAAAAAAATGAACTGATTAACTCACGTTAATTCATGTTTACTATTTGAAGAGGCAGAAAAAAACATAAGAAAATACCAATTTGATAATCTATTATTGGATGAAAACCAATCACTTTTGCTAACAGTGTTAGGAGATGTTGAGCTTGAAGCCACTCATTCAGCAGCTGTTTAAAGCCCCCAGCTTACTAATACGTCTCCACCTCTGCACAGGTTTATGGCTGTGGATCAGCAGGCTCAGTAACAAGGTTGACAGAGGCCTTGGACAAGCCTGGAGACTGGCAAATACATAAAGCTGGTAGGGTTTGTCTCAAAAACAATGAGGGGGGGTTCAGAATAATTGGGAATCACCCGGTCAAGCATGGCTGAACAGAACAAACTAACTTGTCTGACCAAATAATTTGGTAGACAGGGGTTATAATATTACTCTCGTCAAAAGAGTTAAATAAATTAAAGCTACAATTTTAGCTGTTCAACCTTTAGGCGCTTAACAATAGGGCAATTCACTGAGCTGACAACTTTAAAACACTACAGTTGAATAATTATTTCACAACTCAGTAGAAAAGAAGTAAGAGTTTGATACAATAAGGGGAAGAAATTACAGTAAAACTTTGCTGAATAAAAAGTTGCTCTGGTTGTGTATTACAACCCGTAGAAATATAGTAGTCCTATAATAGTAATATAGTGGCTCTATCAGTTTTAATGGCGATGGTAATATTTGCATTCATGAATATAACACTAACAGTAAAAACGCATAAACTGGGTTTTCACTTCTACTTCTCAGACACTAAAAACAGCATAATAACCTTGATAAAATGATCCCAGAACCTGGGCTAATCTATTTAAAATAGTTCATTTCATTTATACAGCATCTAAAAGAAAAATCATTTTGAAGATGCATGCTAATAAGTAACTTTAAATGTTCTGTAATCATAAGGTTAAATATCCTGGATATACTGCAACAGCATTTTAAACACGTATTCAGCATTATATTTTTATATGTTAAAATGTCTGACAAGAAAGTCATGATTTTCTCTTCCTGGCATGCTTGTCCTTTTTTGTGTGTGATAGTGACTGCAGTGGATTTCAGCACCACTGGGCCAGTTGTGGCACTGAGGGATCTAGCGACACAAACCAATCCACAATTGGGCCAGTTGTGGTATTCCATGTTACAACTAGTGCCATCATTGCCAGACCTGGCCCACACCTGTCTGCTATGTGGGATGTTATTTACAAATCAAAGTATTTTACTTTAATTGGTTTTAATCCTCATTAGAACTCATAAACAATTAACAAAACTAACACCGGATTAGAACTTAGAATAAAGACCACTTCAGAAATTAAACATAGCTGATTTTTACAATATATTATGAAGCCATGGCAAAAACCAATAGGCCACACCATAATGACCGTCTATTCTACACAATACAGATCTTAAAGGCAGTTACTTTAAAATTAATGATTGTGAGTGAAGGTAAAACGTAATCATATTATGCAAATACAAACATAGTGTGAGTAAAAAGATGCTTTTATTATTGAGCTAATAAAGAGGACCAGATGAGAACTGCTCCAGTCAGAATTTGTGTTCATGTACTGTATTTCAAATTCAAATTTATTGGTCACAGTGATACGCAGTATAACTTGCAGTAAAATGCTTTATTTCTATTTGTTTTCTTATCTCTAAGTGTAAAGTTATTCTTAGTGGCCAGGGAAGGTTGTGATTATCTTCAGCTTAGTCAAGTTGATTAGCTGCCATCCCTCTTTTTTTTTTCTTTTTTTGTTCAAGCATTGCATAATTCAGAGTTTAATAGCCAAGTTTCTAAATTGATAAAGAGGAAAATCGAACCAACATTATTGCTCTACATGAATAAGTAATAATAAAAATGGACTGGAGGGGAGAGTGTCCACAGATGCCAAGGGTATCATTCATTTTAGCTGTCAGGACCAGCAACGCTGCAACTTTAATCAAGTCTTTGTCATGCCTCATCATCTATTACGGCTCTGACTCTGGCAGATACTTGGCTGCCTGAACAGCAAGCCTCTTGTGTTTTCCTCTAGATGTGAAGGACTAACACTGTGAAAATAAAAATACAATACAATTATTAAATGAAACAATTTTTCAACTATAAATATTTTTGAAATGTCAGTAAAGGTTATTTATATCTGAAATTTGTTTAGTTTTTATTTATCTTCAAGTAAGTTTTCTACAATTCTATATTTTTCGCCATGTGTGAGGATTTTCACATTAAGTCACAAAGTTTGCAGATACTATTTTTTTTTAAATATAAAAGTAATTTTTTGATTATTTTCAATTTTTTTATTTCTCTAAACATTTTTGACTTTTACAGTGATGCAGGTTTACATTTTTCCCTGATTTCTTTTTTTTTTATACATAATGTACCAAATTTGTGTACTGTGAAAAGTGGTCATACCACCCTGAACACACCAAAGCTCAACTGTTCTTGGAAGCTAAGCAGAGTTGGGCCTGGTTAGTATTTGGAATAGAGACCGCCTTATCCTGCGTTCACACTGAAAGCAGTTGTTTTAACATTTATTTAAAGTGTGGTCCTCTCTGTCATTCTATTTGTAGATCACAAACATTGGATTCTTCTTGGTCAAAATAACATTCTTGTTAGTCAGAACTGTAATTATAGATGTCCACAATTATATTTTGGCTAGCAGAAACTGAATTTCAGGATGTCAAAAATAAAATTGTACTATTAAGAATTAAAGGTAAAATGAAGGCTACGTTAGTTGGTGAAATACTGAATAATTTGATAGTGTATGTTGTATGTAGTATGAATATCAATAAAATGTGTAAATATTGTTGTAAATGTGACCAAAACATGCAGTTTTCTACAAACTGCATGAAATTCAGAATATGAAACCCATTCAGAGCTCCTGCAGGGGGTGGAGCTTGTGTGGCGTGTTAGCCGCTGAACGACTCTCGCTCCTCATAAGGATTACATCTAGAAGCAGCTTTTGTTTTTAAAACTTTTGTTGTTTTGTGGACTTGAAATTGAATATTGTGTGTCCTTTGGGTTCACAAGTGGTGCAGGGTTTTTTTTTTTTTATTTACCATCCACGAGAGGAGAAGATTTGTGTTGATGCGGTGTGGTGGAAAGACTGGAAAACAATGAATCTTAGCTCTGTTCAGACCGTTTAAAAACTCAAAAAGCAGGGTCATAAGATTTTGCCTTTTCATTGTCTCACAGTTTGAGTAGACCTATTTGTTTTGTCACCAAAAGGCTCGACCTGATGGAAGACTCCACGCCAACAATATTCAACCATGTTGGATTATAAACTCAGCCAGGGGAGGACACTCTGCAGTGGTTATAAACTTTTTAAGTAGCATCAGAGCCAAACATCTGCACCAAAAACTAAGTAGTGAGTTGCTTTTCATTAAGACTAAAAATTATGAGCATAATCAGATCTGCCTTGTTCATTGCTCAGAAAGCTACATTGAGTGCCTCGAACAGGGCTGCAGGGAGAGCCGACTACGACTAACAGGCTAGTAGCATCTCGTCATGTGAAAACAGTTTCAGGTGAAACAGCGCTCCGAGCTGCGCTTCTTTCTGCACATTATTTAGCTGAAACGATCCATTCCCAGTTAAATTAAAAAGATAAACAACTTTTATGAGCAGCGGATCTGATCTTATTGACTACCTGAACTCGCAACCGGTGTTTACGCATTCTTACAGCTCCCCCATCAATGTGAAAAAAAGAAAAAAGTTTTCCTCCTCCGACTCTTCAATCAACAACACTGATTCAACATTGAGTGAAAACAACTATCTTTCCAACTATCACTGTTGTTTATGCTTCACTATGACACGGCGTGCTGCGGGTGGGCAGAGGGATAAATTATAAGATTTTAGAACTGGCAGCACAGCGTCTTCAGCCCATTTAACTGCTTTGTCAGAAACCGAGAGACTCAAGATCTTTTCACCCAAATAAAATCAGATTTATGCCAACTTCCATATAATTCTGATACTGATACATATCTGATATTTTTCATTGTTCAATGCACGTCAAGCCCGTCGAACGCTGGAGTTGGAAAATCTGAACTTTTGCAGCTTTAACTAATCAGAGAGACTCCATTGTCTGATGTAGTGACACATTTTCAGACGGGACAGTTTCCTGAAGGATGTCCACTAGCCTGAGACAGACGGACAGGAGCTCTGTAGTTTGTGTGAGATTGCAGAGGAGGGGAGTGTAATAGAAATAATACTTTTTGGTTTATGCCAGTAAATCATGACATACTTTAATGACCCAGGTTTTCATGACAC
>JARVJO010000173.1:534953-547171 GCA_031762555.1 Cynodonichthys magdalenae | reverse complement strand
GTTTGTATTTCCAAGTTTTAGATTTGTCTGATAAAATCCTACTTTTGTTGTCTAGATAGTGTTTATATTAAAACCATACACCATTACATAATGCAACCTGTTAAACTACAAACTAGTCTTTCCCAGACCAAGTAATAATATGAATCTGTACAGGCATAATCCGACTATAATAATGAAACATGCATGTTTCTAAGACAAACTCATAAAACTCTTACCAAACTGCTGTCTGTCACGTTAGCTGCATTAGCTTGTGTGAGCTAGCTGTGGTTGGGCTCCTCAGAACACACGGATCTTGATGTTGACCAATAAAAGAGAAGCTCACTCTGAAGCCACGCCCACCACTCCCCCTCCCTTCCTGTCCTCTCTCCTGCCCTCGTCTACCCCCTTTTTACTTGTTGTCACAGAGAGTGAGGAAGAAATGTAAAAGACAAAGTGAAAAAGAGACGTGTTAATAAAAAGACAAAGGCAAAAACGGGAGGTGAGAAAATGCAAAGAGGAAATATTAGAGGTGAAAAATACCATATGCAAAATAAAAATGTGACAATAAATAAAAAATATTAAATAAATACAGAATGTGAAAAAATAAACATTAAAATTAAATGTGACAGTAAATAAAAAAAAACTTGGAATAAATAAAGTAGTTGGAAAAAGTTAGCAAAAATAAATAATGAAATACAAAAATAAAATAATGAAAAATATGACTGGAAATAAAATGTGCAATAAAAAAATTGTGATAATGTTAAACTAATACTGTTAAAAATGATAAATAATAATTAAAGTTGCCCTGTATAATCAAATAAAATGGTTAAGTTAATATTTTTTTATTGTTTGGTTGCTAAATTTGCCACATTATTTATTTTATTAAGCCATGTATTTAGTTTTTCAAGCCATTTATATATTTGTACATTTATTTCTAAATATGACAGTTTCAGTCCTCCATATGAGTCTGGTTTCTTAGACTGATTGGCCATCCTGATCACAATGAAGTGCAGTTTCAGTCAATCAAATTCAAGATGGTCATTGAAAAGCTAATCAATATTGGGTAAGCATAAAATAGTTTTATTTAAGTGAGTTTTGCTTAAATTATAACTTGCTATTATAACTTGCACGGCCAATAAAAGCTAATGAGTCAAGATAAAATGACTTTACCTCAGTCAAGTTTTTTATTGTGCTAGTAAGAAATCTTTTTTCAGCTAAATAAGCACACAACATAACATTTTACTAAAACTCTAACATTTCTGCTCATAAGATATCTCGGTCTAAATTTTTAGTTTTAGTTAATTTCATTTATTCATTTTATTTTTCATTAAAAAAAATTAAAATATCACAACAACAAAAAAAAAATACAATCAAATAAAATGAAAGGCAGCAGAAAGAAAAAAAATCGTATTAATATCGGCCCCTTTTTTTCCTTTAAAAATAAATAGTATTAATAATAATAATAATAATAATAATAATACATGTATAAATACACATGTACACATACGTACATATATAAAAATAATCATCTTAGACAATAATAATCTTCAAATAATAGCGGAGGGGATTCAAACAGCAGCTCTTATGAACACACATTACACAAATTTATACTTCTTTAACAGCCTAACTTTTAACATTCTCTTAAACAAATTTATTGAGCAAACATTTTTATAATCCCTTTCCAGATTATTCCACAATCTTATTCCTTGTACTGAAGTACATCGGTCATTCAAATTTGTTCGTATTTTTGGTTTTATGAACATCCCCTTAAGATTATAATTACTCACTCTCTTAACAAAATTTAATTGAATATTTAAAGGTAATACATTTTTATGAGCCTTAAACATGACCTGCAAAATATTATAATCAACCAACTCATAAATTGTCAATAATTTTAATTGACAAAATAATATATTAGATGGGCGACTGTAATGTTTTTTGGTAATAATTCTTACGTCTCTTTTCTGTAAAATAAAGATGGGATTTGCAATTGTCCTGCAAGCTTTTCCCCAGACTCCAATACAATAAATCAAGTGTGGAACAATGATTACATTATATAACATAAACAAAGCTTTGTCATTAAATAAGTCCCTTACTTTGTACAATACTGCAATAGGTTTGGCTATCTTTGTTCTCGAGTGATTTATGTGAGCTCTCCATGTCAGCTTTTCATCAGAAATAATACCCAAAAACTTCACTTCACTGACTCTACAAATCTCAACACCGTCAACTCTAAATGGAATATTGATATTTCTCTTTCTATTACTGAATATCATATAATTAGTTTTATCCAAGTTTAATGATAATTTATTTAGTTGGAACCAAATTTGTATTTTAACAAATTCTGTTTGTATCATATCCAACAATCGTTCTGTCTTTTCCCAAACAAAAAAATGTAGTGTCATCTGCAAATAAAACACATTTAAGAAGTCATGACACATTTACCAAATCATTCACATATAAAAGACATAACTTTGGTCCAAGTACAGAACCCTGAGGAACTCCACATGTAATGTGGTAGAGTTCAGATCTTGCATCATTTATTTGAACAAACTGTTTCCTGTTTTCCAAATAACTAGATACCCACTTTAATGCTGGACCTCTTATACCACATTTGTTTAGCTTTTCAGAAAGAATAGTATGATCAGTTGTGTCAAAGGCTTTCTTTAGATTAACAAAAACACTAACATAATATTGCTTTTGGTCAACAGCTGTTACTGTTTGTTCAATCAATTCCATTTTGTCATGTAAGATGGCGGGCGATATGTATACCTTCAATGAATGCTTGGCCTTTAATTGAATAGTTTATTAATTTACATTTAGGGTGAGTTTAGTGGTGTGTCAGCCTACACATGTGCTTTCAGACCCATCAGGTGTCAAAGTGATTTCCTCTCGCGCACATCCAGCTATGCACCATTTTCCCTCAGGTTTGTTATTTCCATTTTATGGCAGTATGAAATAGGCTATCGATTCAACTTGCTCTATTTCAACTTTGGCCAAGATTGAATTTTTTTTTTTCTTTCTTTCCCTTTTTTTTTTTTTTAAACAAGCTGGGCTGGGCTGTATCCCCAGACCGGCCCGTCGGGGAGCAACTGCTGCCTCTCAGGTCGCAGAGCGCGCAAACGATGCGCCTCTGATTCATCCGCAGTTTGAACACGCGGCGCTCAGGTGGAGAAGAGGAGGAGGAGGAGGAGAAGGAACCGCCGCTCGGGACGGATCGGATGAAAACAGTCTGGGATGCGCAAAAAGCAAGAGATTGATTCCACACAGACAGAACATTTTTACCATCATATGTAGTTTTTGTTTCTTACATTTCTTCGGAGAGGGGGAAAAAGTTTGACTGTTAAAACATGATGTTCTGCGTCGCTGCTGAGGATTCTGGTGTCTCTCCAAGTGGCCAAGCATCATTTGAGAAATAGCTGCGATTCCTTTTTTTCTTTTTCGGGTCCTAATTTCGGTGCCAAATCCAACAGAGGAGGCTTTTTATTCTCTGCTCGTCATCATTCAGCCGGGATTGCATTTAAATTAGCCCCAGAATAATGGACTTCCTCGGACTGTACTTTCTGCAGCTGGCTCTCATTGGTAAGTTGAGGAACATTTGAAATAACGCAGCTGAACTTGATGCGATCACGTTGTAGAAAATAGTCGCTGCAGGTCGTGTTTGACCTGTTTTTTTATGTGTTTTCCAACTCGGTGGGTTTAAAGTTGAATGCTGTTTTCCCCCCTGCAAACGCAGCCTAGTTGTATCCGAGTGAAATGATTAAAACAGAAAAAAGACAGTTTATCTTTAAAAAAAAATAACTTCAATTAAAAAAACACTAAACAGATTCTCCCTTCTAATTATGTGTCCTGGTGTCATCAGTTGACTGCATGTGGTGCAGGATGTCCACAGAGACATCATGTCATGCTGCTGCTGCAAGTTTTTTTATCATGCCAACGCAGACTGTGTGTGTGTGTGTGTTAAACTGCTGGTGTGTGCGCGCACGTGCACATGTACACCTGTCTCTGCAGGTGATTTGCGTTCTGCAGAGCTGTGCGCCTTGGGAAAAAAAGCGGGGCTGCGTGTAGGCGCGTGCGTGGCGTTCGTGAGCGCAACATTTAATCAAAAGGGAGTTCGTTAGCGGTGCGCTCCCAACGCTCTGTACAGCCATTGGACTGCAGCCTTGATACACGGTTGAGAACAAACGTCAACGTGACAAAGTTGCCTTGACAACACAAATAAGAAGCCATGATAAATACTGTTTTATCAGAAGTCATGTGGGGGGGTCTCTGGTCCCCCCCCCCCAGTTTTCTCCTCTTGAGTACCCAGGTTTTTCCTTTTTCAATTCCCCTAGTTATTTAGACATAATAGAACCTCATAAATATAAAAATAAACATGGTTTGTTAACATTTAAGAGTTAGAAGCATTAATTTATATTTTTTATTTGAAAATAAAAAAATAATAAAAATCAAGTTCCTCTGAATAAGGACAACCAGTCTAAAACCAGTGTTCTCAAATAAAGATGGGAGTTCTCAGGAGATTATGTTCATATATATATATATATATATATATATATATATATATTTTTTTTTTTAAATCAAATATATATTAATTAATTCATTTAAATAATTTTATAATACATATACAATTAGACAGCACAGTGACACAGTTGGTACAGCAACATATTGCCTCTAAAGAAGAAGGTTGCTAGATCAATTTTCTGCGTTGTGTTTACATGTTCTCCCCGTGCATTAGTGGGTTTTCTCCATGTACTCTAGTTTTCTCTCACAGACCAAAATCACATTTATTAAAACTAATATGTTATGAAAAAGCAAATAAAAGAATATCTTGGGATAATACTACAGTATGTAGTTTGTAATTGTGCTTGTTTTAGTCTTTATTTCAAGTTTTAGGTATTTTTAATTACATTTTTTGTTCCCAAAATTAAACAACCATAAGCAAATCAGACTGTTTTAAACATACATAGAAGAGATGATGGCTTTAAAATTGAGAAAACTTGTTCCATGTAAATGTCTTTAAAATGTATATTATGATTTTTTTTTTAATAAAATTTTATGTATTTGAACCCTCACACTTACCATAAAATATTAGTTCACCAAGTGCTGTTTCTATTGCTTAACAAATAAATTCATTCCACTTGATTTATAGAAACAACCTGTTAAAATACACCAGAATGCAGGAAATGCATCTCCGTCATTCAAAATTTTCTGGGAGAGTATCCCCAGATATCCCACCAGAAAAAAAATGTTGCTAAAAAGGTAAATGTATGAAGACACTAGCTAAAAGCAGCATAAATTGCTAAACATCTGAAGTGAGAGAAAGTTAACTAAAAGTTAAATATATCAGAAGCCCTAAAGTAGGCAGTTAGAAAACTTGCTAAAAGGAGCAGAACAGTAGCTAAACGTAACAAATGCTATGCTAAGATAAAAGTAGTGTCACTGCCTGATCTGTCCCAGAAACATGATCCGTACCATCAGGTCATTTGCACATGCGTTAAAATAAATACTTCCAAGAGGACTTTGTTTTTAGTATGTAGCACTTTCCTAAACCGCCTGATGACAGAATAGATTCGTTTTCATTCTCATGTCACCTACAATGTTTCATAGAAAGGGGGAACATTTGCAACAGAAAAAACTTGTTGAAGGAAACACAGCTATGATCTACAGGATGATTAAACAAGATTGGTTGCTGTTTGAACATAAAAATATAAAAATCTTGTGATTGGTAATAACTATGTCTTAAAAGATCTGTAATGTGGGTTTTGTTGTAGTAATAATTCAAATTAGTATGTCCAGTGTTAGGACAAAAGTTGCCTAAAGAGATCTGGGAGCTGTAAGTTGGATGCAAATGCATTAATTGGGAAATTTATATATGTATTTTTTTCTTTCACAGCAAAATCATCAGTGTTAAAAAGAAAACAGACAGAGTCTATACATGTTTACTCCTCTAAGTGTTAAATTATCACTGGCAGTTTTTTTTTTACACTTTACACTTGAGGTGTTTGTTTTGAATAACTGTTGGCATAACTAACTATTGTTGATTTTGTCTCACAGTGATTCAATAACTCAGGCAGATCTACTTCGCTTTATATACAGTATATATATATATATAATTAGTAGTGTTATTTTACCACAGGCATTTTTTCATTTCCATTTGCAATATCTGTAAACTGCAAAATAAGGTTTGAAAAAGAAGAAAAAAAATGAAATTTCTGTGCTTTGCCTTGCAGTTCAACATGACTAATTTTGCCTCTGATTCCACACATTTCATTTAGCCAGTTTACAACACTGGCGTTTTTCTCAACTTGTCAAATTATAAAATCTATCAGTAATATTATCTTCAGGAGCGAGAATAAAAAAAGCACTCCCCCAGAGCTATACCATCTGGAAACAGGATGCACAGACTAGGGGATTAGTATTTGAGATGTAGATCTGTGATCATTTAGGCTAATAAATCTTTTAGACTCCATTTTCCTTTGCTGCAGCTGTGATTTCAGCCACACTCTGGAGTGCACTGACAGCCGCTTTGCATGCTGGGAGTCCAAACAAATTTTGGGGATTCCAAGGCAAGATATTCCACCATCTCAAATCTAAAAAAAAAAATAAAAATACTCCTGCAGGGCTTTTACTTTGAACATATTGCAGGTAATAATTACACTGCCTGACTTCCTCACTTTTCCCGTTGTCACATGTAAACGTGAGCCTCTGCAATGGGCTGTCAGTCAGTACGTAAAGCCGAGTGGGTGAGTGGGAGCAGGTTGTGCGGAGGGGATTCAGTCACTCTTGTCTTTTCTCTGCAGATATTCTCACCTTGTCAGACAGATGTGTCAAAGCAGCAGTTTTTTTGCAGGAGTCTCATGATCCCGTCTATCAGAAGCACGGGGGAGGCAAAAGGGGGAGATCAAAGAACGACAAGAAACGTTAGCCTGAAGGTTAGGGATGGAGAAAAAAAAGGAAGTTGGTCAGTTTGAATCTAAAGATGGAGAAGGGCTTTTAGTCTAGGTCAGGAGCTGCAGTTTTTACAATCAAATAAACCCATTTACTGTATATCCCTTCTTTTAAAACCAACTGCAGGCTCATGGGCCATTTCTTGTTTGTTGTGGGCCTTTTGATGGTCAGGTGGAGGTGGTGACCTCTGTATTAGAGGCTCAAAATAAAGAGAACACAACTCATTAAACTTCATGAAAATACTGTATGTAAACATTATTGTTTATTACATTAAAGAACTAATTAAAATGTTCAATTACAAGTCATGTAGACTAAACAAAAATATATCATAAAGCAGGACTATTCAACTGGCTGCTTGTGGGCCACATCCCCTCTGTGGGTGACTTCAATCTGGCCTACCAATGAGTTCTTTAAAAAATGTCATTTAAAAACTTTATTTTCTCTTTTAAAATAACTTATTGGCCTTAAAGATGGAGCACCACAGAAATCAGAATATCTCGTATCCTGAAGTGAATAATAATTTTTTTTTATTTACTTAATTTGATATAGGAAACAATTTTTAATCAATGGACCTCACTACCTAAAATTAACCAGTAATCCTGATCACTAATATTAACCGGACTCCAACCCAAAGACCCCATGTGGCGCAAACCTGGAAAAGCACCGTGTGTCAATAACCGACGCGAGGGGGTTACCCGATGCATCAAAACCGGACTCAGAGGGAACCTGCAAGCGTCAATATCTGACGAGTCAGGAGGGAGAATATGTTTCCACCTAAACATTGCTAGTTCAGTTTAGACATACTTACACAGGGTATGGCCAGACTAATGTAGGTCAATCACGTCACTCAAGCTTTCGATTTTATTTACTTTATTTTGGGATTTCCCAATACCAGTTTTTCTCAAACGATTACCAGTACTTCAGCTTTACATTTCACCTGAAATGTAAACTGTAACACATTGAGAGGAGTATTGATACCAGCATCCCAGTATTGATACAGGTATTGGTATCAGTTCTGAGTATCAGGGCATTTTCTCTGAGTACAAGTACTTGAAAAAATGTTGGTATCGGGACACCACTATTTTATTTACATTGAGTGTGGACCCACGTTTGAAAACAGAATGTCAACATATTTGAAACTTTACTTGAATTAAGTTATTTCAAACTGCATAGATATAGTTAAAAATATTTTTTTATAGTTTGATTTTATACTTTGTAAGAGCACCTGTAGTTATGACTTGATATGATCAACATATTTTGCTCTTTACATTATTAGTTTTACTCACATTTGCAAAGAAAACAAAAAGGAAACCTGCTAGCCTTTTCTGTTATTGTTGGAAAAATGTATACAATTAATTTCAATGTTAATTTTGGTCAAAACTATAAAATTTGCTGCAGGTTGCAGACATCTGGTTTGCCAGGACATTTTGGTCATATGTTTTTTTGTGCAGCTGCCTGCATACAGACATTCTCATCTCCAACTCACCAGGATTAACCATGCTTTAAATACTGCCTGTGGTGCTCGGCGCTGCAATAATATCAATCCAATCTAATAAATGTCTTTCTCTGATGAAGCGTGTTGCATCACGTTAATGTATGCAGGATTAACTTGCTGTGTTGCTGCATGTCGTTAACTTGTGAGGTAAACTCATGCAAAAACCAAGAGGGTGGGAAACATGCATATGTATTTGTTTTTCAGATTTAATTTACAAATGCCCAGTCTTGTGATGCTTCAGTGATTATCTGCCCATCCAGCTCTGCACATTTTGCAGTCATTACTGCAATTAGTTGACTTTGTATTCTGCATATTTTTTCCTGTCTGGCCCTACCTGGCCATCAGAAGGTTTGTACAGCTTCTGACATCAACATGTCCATTAGTTCTGCTGTATGGAAGTGATGCTTGGCAAAAAGTAGTGATAAGGAATATAAATGACAGTTGAAGAGCTTCATCCTTTTCATTGTGTGGCTTATAACCAACACTATATTGCCAGAAGTATTTGCTCACCAATCCAAATGACTGTGAACTAGTGCATAAAGCAAGGTCCATAAAGACATGGATGGCAGAGTCTGGTGTGGATGAACTTGACTGGCTTCACAGTCCTGACATCAGTTCGATAGAACACCTTTGGAATGAGTTAGAGCAAAACTGAGAACCAAGCTTTCTTGTCCAACATGTGACCTCACAAATGTGCTTCTGGAAGAATAGTCAAAAATCCCCACAAACACAGTCCTAAGTCTTGTAAACAGCCTACCCACAAGAGTTAGAGCTGTTCTAGCTGCAAAGGGTGGACCAACATCATATTGAACCCTATGGATTAGGAATAGGATGTCACTTAAGCTCATGAGTCAAGACTGGTAAGCAAACATTTTTGGCTATTCAGTATATGTATGTATATATATACATGTATATATATATTTATATATAAATATATATTCTCACTCACCCCCCATTCCCTTGGGCAGGGTGGGGGCACTTTATCTTAAGCTTGGGTCCTCTACCAGTGACCTGGGAGCTTAAGGGTTCTTCAAAATATCTTAGCTGTTCATAGGACTGCGCTTTTCTGAGATGTCAGATGTTTTTCCAGGTATCTGTTGAAGCCACTTCTCCAGCGTGAAGGATCTGCCCAGTGTGCTTCGATGACCACAATGAGCACTGCAATAGCCTTCACCTGCCAGGCTCGTTCTATCTCGTCCTTGAGCCTTTGGTACTTCTGAAGTTTCTTGTGTTCTTTTTCCTGATGTTTCCATCCTTAGCGTGGCCACATCAATCACAACGGTTGCCCTCCTGCTGCTTATCAAGGATCACAAAGTTTGGTTGGTTGGCCATTAAATCTTGTCTGTTTGAATCCGGAATTCCCACAGGATTTTAGCTGGATTATTCTCCACCACCTTGGGAGGTGATTCCCACTTTGGCCTAGAGGTCTCCAGTCCGTACTCCGCACAGACATTTCTGTACCCTATACCAGCCACTTGGGCTTCTTTTTACAGCATGCACCTGGAATCTTGCCAAGATCTGGGCGTCAACTGCTTACAATATACATATATATAAATAAATATAATATATTGTATTGTAATATGAGTGGGAATAGATTAAAAAAAATATTTGAGCGGGGGCCTTATATACTGTATATTGTGAGTCACATCGTGTCATTTACAATTCAACTGCAAAACCCAATTTGTGAGGATACAAAAACAAAAGATGCAATAAGCTGGTTACATAAATGTGCATATTCTTAAATAAACACTATGTTGAAACATGTAATCAATTAATTACAGCCTTCAGTCTTTTTAGGAAGGAGTCAGCAGGCCTCACCTTGACTTAGTCATTTTTTCCCCACTCTTTTTCTAAGACTGCCATTTTGCAAATACACCACTTGTGCTCTGCCTGTTCTTTCTCTGATTTGGATGTATGCAAGAGGGTCACTGTCATTTTGAAAAAACTAAATTCCTCTTTACGATTTGGTTCATTATTCCTTTCAAATTAAATTAACCCCAGAGCATGGTACTTGACTCTAGGTATGGCATTACTTTGCACATCTACAGTCTTGTTCCTGTACTGTAATGGAATTGTGGCCAAAAAGTTCAACTTCAGGTTTATCAGACCCCAACACATTTTTCACAAGCTTTTGGGAGACTTGATATATATTTATTTAGCCTGGCTTGGATGTATGTTTTCTAAATAAAATAAAAAAGAGACAACAGGTTTTTCTATCACCACAGATTCACTGTATGTGAAATATAAGAAATTGTTGTAATTAGAGCTGGACTAAGACAGAAAATTGTTAGTAATTCTTCGGCTCAGGCAGCCCACCATGATGAGTTAGATACAATTCCTGCAGACGCTCTTTTTAAATATTTGTAAATATTTTGTGTATATGGTTTTCTCACATTGAAAATTAAGCCAAATCATACATTTCCAAAACAAAGTTGGTAAAGCAAAAAGAGCCAGCATACTTACACACTCTTATCTGATGCCTCTATAGTAAAAGAAGAACTCTGTCAGACTAATGGACAATTTAAGATTTCCTCAGGCCAACCTTAAAAACAGAAAAAAACACAAGAGACATCAGATTTTGTATAGATTAGAGGTCAGCAACCTTTACAATCAAAAGAACAATTTCTGCTCCTTGACTCACTATTAAAATCTGTCTGGAGCCACAAAACGTGCTACAACTGTGATTATCAACTGGTGGTCTGTTGGCCACTTTGAGTTTGTTGAATGTGGGCCTGTGGTAGTGACATAAATCTAAAAGTATTTAGTGAATTTTAATATGTGTTTTTTTTTTTCCTCTGGAATTAAAGAGTAGACCACATTTATGTAAACTAGGAAAATACTATAGTTTATACCAATTTTAATAAAAAACACAATTGAACTTTGGATGCATATTATATTTTTCTAATTCTTATTATTAATAGTCTAGTCATAAAGGACTTTAAAGGTAACCTTGATGGTTTTGAAAGAATGGTCATACTGTATAGCTGGAAGATGGATTAATGAAGTGGCCAACAAGCTACTAGCATGACCTAATCAATAGCCTTTTCTGTTGTGAGTATAAAAAACAAAATATGTAATCTCATGTAAGTTTTTGTCAAAACTTCAAAGAGCCGCTGCAGAGGGACCAAAGAGCCACGTGTTGTACACCCCTGGTATAGATAACTTTCACCTTGGGTAATGTATACTAGATAGTTGAAAATATTTTCATATTTACATTAATACAGTATACATGATCATTATTTGTTTATCAAAATATGTGCTGTGAATGTCTAACAACTACTAACACACTAAAGTGAGGCTTATTACCTGTAAATTCAGAGGTATAGCTATTTTTTGTGTAGGTTAAGGTTAATTAGCTGTGGTGGCCATCTTGACTTGAGTTGACTGAAGTTTAGCCAGTTGTAGCTGCACATCCAGTATTTCCTTGCCTGGAGTTTCATGAAAATGTGGTAAAAGCACATTTCTCTAAGACATTCACGGTTAACTCCAGCAGCTAACGCTTTGGTTTTAAGCAAAGATGTTGCAGAATTTGTCACTCAAAGTATGTGTTAGGGACCAGTCAACTACTATCAATTCAATTTGTACCTAATATTTATAGATATTTTTTCATTTTCAAAGTTGGGTTGGTCATGGACATTATCTTGAATTGGAAAAAGTCCAAAAGCTGTACATCCAATGATTGCTTTCTGAGAGTTTTATTCAGTTTTGTTAATTTTTTTATGTAGTAGTAGTATCCTTTATTTAACCAGGAAATTAACTCATTGAGATTTAAAACCTCTTTTCCAAGAGTGACCTG
>JARVJO010000173.1:514048-534853 GCA_031762555.1 Cynodonichthys magdalenae | reverse complement strand
TAATTGACATCACATAACTAAACTTGAGGGCATTTACAGGAGCCAAGTGAGCTGGTGTCTCTGTCCTTTAACATTGACTTGAATTGTCCCAAAGTTATGAGAGATGACAACTTCAAATCCTTCTGTTTGTTATTCCAAGTGGCATTTTTTTATGATTCATTTTGTTAATGATCAAGATAAATAAACACATGCACTCACAAACACTAATATTATTGACATTATGTTTTTGATAGCTGGCAATACTGATACATTGAATGCAATTTTATGTCTGTTACATTCTCTCTAAATTTGTCTCTGATGAGGTCTTGAAATCTGTTTTAGTAGCTGACAGCATAAAATATTTCTGATATTTTGTTTAGAGTGTCCATCCAGCTTTCATTTAAAATCTAAAAATATAGCACTTCAGGTTAGTGCACAGAAGTATTTGTACAAAATAAAAACCAATTGAAAGAACATCCTACAAATGCCTTTGATAGAACTGATTGCTGCTTTCGGAGCAGCTTTCAGCAGGTTTTGTGAGTGGCGTGAAATGAGATTAAACTATTCCTATAATGCAACATCAGAGGAGAATTTCCTGCTTGGTATTGCATAATGTCAGCTCAGGTAAAATAATGTATCAGGTCTAATCTGCTTGCATTTCTTCTGTGCTCTGTTTTCATATACTGCACATATCAAAACAAGGATATTTAAAAAAGATGTTCTCATCCATATTTCTGTTTATAGTATTTTACAGCAAAGGAAATGCTAAGTTGCAGACTAGGGGTACATGTAAACCTACAGTCATTTTCAAGCATTTTCCAGATTGCTGCTTCACTCTTGATTTTACAGCAACATCTGGTCATACCATCATCCACCACTGAACTGGGAAAAAGGGTGAATTAGAATTAACAGAATGTGTGCGCTTCCCAACAAGCCATACCGCCTTGCACTTCTGCTGCTAAATTAATGAGCAGAGTGGTAGGAGATAGCGCATGTAAAGAAACTTTCTTCTTTCAGTGCAACTGCAGTAATTTATTTAAAAACACAGCATTCCCACTTTTTTAAAGAAATAAATTAGGTTTTTGAAGCAAGTGAATTATAATTAAATTAAAAACATTTTTTAAGGAAAGCAAATGGTGGCTTTTCATGCTGCAGTTTTAGACCAAAAAATAGATTTTACATTATGAAATGATGGATTTATAACTGTTTTGGCCAAACATTGAAAATGACATGCAAATATCTAAGCATGGTTTATCATTTCTGTTAGCATTTGGTGTATGTGTTGTGTATGACTGTCAGCTACTACCCCATCAAATTTGAGCTATTTTTTGTTATAGCTGAAGTCTATTAGCTGTGGCATCCACCTTATGTTAGGATGATTCCAAAAGTTGATCAGTTGCAGATGTACAGTTAAAGTATTTAGTTTCTAAGAGGTTTGTTGAAATCTACTCAGAGGTTCATGAGTTATTTTGCTAACAGACTCTCATAGTTGATACCAACATTTAATGCCAAGGTTTAAAGCAAGGATATTGTCCATTTTGTTGCACTTAAAGTACATAAAGGACAAGGCTCAGCTACTAACATGCCAAAGTTTAGTTTGATATTTGTTAAAATAGCTGAGTTTTACCCATTTTTCAGGTTTTTAAGATCATTCAACTGTGGGGGCCATGTTAATTAGGTTGACACCAAAGATATCAGTTGAAACTGTACATCAAATGATTGCTTTGTAAAGTTTAAAATCCATCTAATAGTTCAGGAGATATTTTGCTAACAGGCAGGGTTGATACAGCAGGTTTAAGGGAGAATTTTGAACAAGTCTCCCACAACCAATTTCTGCTCACATAAGTTGGGGATTGAGGTGAAGCAATTTGTGTGTTTGCTAAGATCGCTCTGTGGTAGATATCATGTACTGATCCAAAACTTGGCCAGTTTTAGCTGTACACTCATTAATTCAATTAGGGAAGTTTCATTAAAGTCTATTCAGTGATTCATTAAGTATTTTGATAAGGGTACAAACTAACCAACACACAAACGGACAAAAACATATTTTTTTTCTATCTTTGCTTTAATTATATGGCACTGAATGTGTTGCATTTCCTTAGCACGTAAAAAAAAAATCTGATTTTCTTTAGCCTGATTTGCTGCTCAATGTTCACTGTCAGTCAAGCTAAAATGGTCCAGTTTCACTAAATACACAAGTGATAGATATGGGGTCAAACATAATTTGGCCCCATAAAATAAATGGCAATAGTCATAAAGCTTCTGCAGTCATGCAGCCCTGAACACTCCTTGTTGTTAAGGATTTAATATCCATGTGACTAGCGTTTAAAAAAATGTATTCAGATAATCAAGAAGTTATTGAACAATCAGTGAGTAAATCTTTCAAACTGGCTCCTTTGATCATTTATTTCCTGAGCTCTCAGTTTAAATATAAGTGGTTGTGATTGTAATCAAATTTATTAGAAGTTTGTAATAACATTTCAGATTTTTAATGATTGCCCATGTTTCTGAACAAGTCAAAAAGCATTTAACTCTTCACCAGGTGTAACCACAGGGGACCCCTCGTAAACAATATATATGTTATGGAACATTTCCAAACCATAAAGCAAAATCACTGGAACTGAGAATGGAATTGTCAATCAAGACCACAATAAAAAGTTACAGCCACTGCTCAAATCTTTGCTTAAGTGCCTTTAAACACGGAGTTGGCTGATTTTCAAAGTGCATACAAGACAGGTTCTAGTTTTCTTGAATCTGTTCCAGTTGAAAGAGCTTTTCCATCACAGCTGTGAGTTTAATGCAGTATCTTACTGTGCCACAACTGCTGGCGACTAGTTGGGTTAGGGTTAACGTCGTTCACAAAGGAGCCTCCAAATTGATTTGAAACATTCACATGGGTTAGCTTCACAGGCAGGTACACAGGCTAGTTGCTTGAATCTTGTTTGTGAATCTTTAATCATGTTTGAAAAATGCAGGGGAAAAACTCTGAAATTAATCTGAGTGGTTATGGGTGTCTCAAACTCTTCTCAAATTTGTCTTGAATGCCTGTAACTAATCTTGAGCTGTGTTTTGACACCTGTACAAGAGCTTTCCTATGACAGAAAACATGTTCAGCTCTAAAAAACATGCCAGTGATAAAAAAGTAATTATAAAAAAACTTATCCAAATCAGCCTATCCTCGCTTTAAAGCTGTACAGTGGATTCAATCACAGTTTGGGCAGCTGCCAATGTGAGTACACTCAAAAAATGAAATGTTGAATTTACTTAACCATGTTATGTCAACTGGTTCAACTTAACTGAATTAAGTAAATTCAAAGCAACATACTCATGTTCTTTCATTAAAAAAGCTGATATATTGCTTTGAATTTACTCAACTCAGTTAAGTGGAACCACTTGACATAACATAATTAAGTAAATCAAACATTTCATTTTTTTGAGTGTATGATGAACATGAACAATGACATAATGTGAATGGCCTAAAGAACAATTTTGCTGTTTACCTGAAAACAAGCCATGATTGTGGCTCAACTAGAAGACCTCCAGTGGTTCAGTTGGTAGAGCTCTTGCTTTTCAGCAAAATGGTTGCTGGATTGAATCCCAGTGGGGATCTTTCTGAGTAGAGTTTATATGTCCTTTCTTTGCATGTGTGTGTTTAGGGCAGGCATGTCCAACTCCGGTCCTCAAGGGCCGGTCTCCTGCAAGTTTTAGATTTGTCCCTGCTTCAACACAGCTGATTCAAATAGATGATTTACATTTTCAGTTTGCCATCAAGGTCTGCAGAGGCCCACTAATTAAGCACTCCTTAGGTTCAGGTGTGTTGAACCAGGGCAGCACTTAAAACATGCAGGACACCGGCCCTTGAGGACCGACTTTGGACACCACTGCTCTAGGTACTCCTGCTTTCTCTTACAGACCCTACACATGGATGTTAGGATAATTGGCAACTCTAAAAGTGAGAGAGTAAATGGTTATTTGTCTACATGTGGGTCTGTGATGGACTTGGAACCTTTCCAGTATGTACCCTACCCCTCACACAGTGACTGCTGAACATGGACACCAGTGACCCCTTTGACCTGGAAAAGAAGTAGGGGTTAAGATCAATGTGGTTTGTTAGCTTGAGGCGATATCACATAACTTTTCCTAGTCGGAGTATGTGGCTATATTGTTCAGGATGAAGATAACTCAACAAACAGTAATTTTAGCTGGTGAAAATGCATGTGATAATCATGGCTTGTTAAGTTTAGGTCAGTATATCAATGAAACTCAGCTTTTAAGAAGGCAGTGGCTAACCAATGAAAAACTATTATTTATATGCCATTTTACACAGAAATCTGGCCTCGATAAATTGCTTACATTGACAGCCCCACCCTTTCCAATATGTCATTGTGCTCGTACCACAGTGGTCAATCTTCTGATGTGTGTTTGACGCCTCTAGCCAATGCTTTTACCTCATTGGTGAAGTTATTGAATGGATGGCTGCTTGACTACAAACATTCAGAATTCGGTTAGACTGCAAATTGCCAATTTTCTCAGAATACTGAGTTGCCAACAGCTGAAACACAGTCAGAACCTACCTTAACTAAATTTTTTTTTTTTTTTTTTTACATTTTTAACTTATAGGTATGTAAATTGAACTAAGAACAATAAAAAAAACTGTGTTCAAATTGTGCTAGTGAACTTTTTTGAAGACTCGGTTTCATATTTATTTTACATTTTGGAACCTTAGAAAACAATACATAACATCAAGTAACCATCCTTCAACCCGCTCTGCCGCTAGAAATAAGTTCTCCCATTCTCCTTTCCTGCCTTGTGCTCAAAAATGCCATCTTTTTCATTTTGGGCAAACTCGCTGGCTTTGATACTCTAAATTATTTTACCTAAAAAACACTGTATGTTGAATACAGTTTATTGGAAATTAAAAAAATCTATCAGAGCTTTCTTTAGACACAAAAATGATTGGTTTCAGCAGGAAAATAAAAATCACACCTATTGTAAATTTTAGATTTTGAGTGCCATTATCTGATTGTAGGCACCAACAATTTGAACAGGCTACCAAGGACCATGACTTTTTTAAATGCCACTATGTTACAGAAACAAAAGAAGTGGCTGGTAAAAAGTTTGAATGGCTTAAAATCCTTAATTTCCACCTCTGTTTATCACATTATGGCATTAAGGAATAAGTGCTTTATCAGAGTTTTTCTTTTTGACAACTGCTAAAACAGGATTGTCTGAGTCAAAGAACATATGGTGTGATACAAAAGAGATCAAATAAACAGGTGTTCTTTAATGCAGGTTAAACTCTTTTAGGAGTGACAGTTTTTACCACTTAAAGGGTAAGTGAAAAACTTTCCACAGACTGTAAGACAAATGTTTCACTCCACAGATAGCTGCCTAATTAACAATACACACATACACACAATCTCAGCCAAACACACACACTGATATACACAAAATGGCCTGCAGTGTGTCTGAACCAGGCTCCTTCTGTTTCTGTCAGCAGTTATTTAGTCTGGTCATTATACTTTGCATGAGAAGGAATAATTTGCTCTTTGCACATTTGGTAACCTTGGATTGTGACAGATATTATTATGGGCTTTTGCTGGAATATACTTTATGTATTTTTTCTAACAAATAAGAAGTCCACTCCTTCCCTTTCACTCCTTGAAAAATGTTTAATTCATACACATCTCCCTCTCACACCAGGTCCCTATAGCAGGTGCAACATTGTATCTCTTCCAGATACGTTTTTTTTCCCTCTCAACTCCTCTGACAGGGAAAGGCAGGAGAATATTGCCAGAGAATTAGAGGAGCAAACATTTCTGAAAGAGGAGATGTGAATAAGCTGTATGTGACAAAGATGGGATTTATTTTTTTTTATTTGAGGCTAGAAGTGTCATGAGCTTCAGACATGAAGGAGATGCATATCCTCCCTAGAGTGGCTCACCCCGGCTAAATTGCTCTTTGAATCACTGTTGTGTCATCTTAATTTTAAGCCTCAAATTAAATGTCCCGCCTACTCACAATCCACTTTAACATTTTATGATGATTTTTGTTTATTCAGAACACCTGCTGCTCCAGATCCCTAAAATGAAGCAAAAAAGATTTATTTTCCCACTTCACACACATCTTCTCTTCTACTTTTCCCCCCACATTTTCTGATATTATTTTTGGCATTTACTGTAATCTAATCGTTTTTTTTTCCTACAATTTATTGATTGGTTTTGTCATCCACCTGATTCATAATATAATGTACAAAACAAGTAAAAAAAACAAAAAACAACGCACATAAAAGCCCAGTTTTTAAACTTGTTTTTCAAGTTTTCAAAAAGGTTTTTCTAAAATATGACATGAAAGAAAATTACAGAAGCTTATAATAAATTGCCACTCTTTTGCATGGCACAAGTTGTCTAGTTTGCTACTGCTTTGTAAACTTTTACAATCTTTGGTTTGTTGTGTGAAAATACAGTATGTGTGCTGAGTATTGACCATGTTTATCATGTTGTTGGTGCTGAGGTTACTAAATGTATCAGTCCATCCCAAATAACGCTCTTCACTCATGATAGTTTTCCCTCACGGTTTTCTATAGAGATTCAATCTTGTTATCATAACATAAAAAGATGTTTCTAACTAGAGGTGTGACGTTCACGAGCGATCCAAATCTTTTGAATGGCTCTTTACAACGAATGATAGGAGCCGGATCGCGGGCAGTAACGAGCCATTTGTAGTTTTATTTTTTTTATTCCTCATATAATCTTTATTTTTCATCCTTAAATCGCTCCTGCTTTTCTTTTTCACAGAAAACAGGTAGAGTACAGAAGCTCACAGGGAAAGGGGGAAGGTTTTTTTGCTTGACAAAACACATGGTTCCACCCACGTAATGGGATGACGTCATCATGTACAGCGACGTGATGACGTATTTCCCTACGTGATGACGTAACTCGTTCAATATCGAACGGCTCTTTTGATTGGCTCTATGAAACAAACGGCTCCTCAAGATCTGGATCCCTTCAAAGAGCCTTTTATCCCATCTCTATTCCTAACATGAAGATGAAGTGAAGAACTGACGTCAGGAAATACAGAAAAGTTCAGTTGAAACATTGACTGGAGGATCGAGGTTTTTCGACAGTCTGGAAGACAGGAGGAATTGTTAAAAAAAGTTGGTCTTTGTATCGGTGTCATCAAGCTTGTGGTTGTCGCATGTAGTGTGTGTTTATCACTTAAGCCACTGCTTCTGCATCAATCAAAAACTTAGACATTGATGTTTGTAATTTGCGTAAGTAGTAATATCACTGTATGTGTGCAGTGGCACAACATATGGAATTGGTTCAGCAACCTTCTTCTTGAGAGGCAACAGCTCTACCAACTAAACCACCATGTAGCACGGTTTCAGATCTCATGTACCTGAGATGACAAATGTTGTGACATGGCGCTATATAAATACACTGAATTGAATTAAAGTTAATTGAATTGAATTTACCTTTATGTAGTTTTTGAAAAGGAGTTGTTGTATAGGCCTAAAATTTTCCTAAAACAAAATTTGGGGCCCACCTTTAGCTAGCCATTAACCCAGCTTGAAAGAAGCTATCAGCCCTTTTCTTCCTACTTTGTGCTTTATGACTAATGTCATGATGAAGTACTAACTATTGGTAACTTTTTGACAGAACAGCCTTAAAAAACGACCACACGCTTATTTTAGGTCTGATAGATTCAGAAGAATTTCATAGGTGTTTAGCTGACATATATAGTCAACCTACTTTCTTGTCATGCGTGTTTGCCTGTGCATATTGTTCCCTTATGCCTAGACTAGTAAGACTGTATGCAAAAAGAGCAGATGGATGTAATTACAGGCCATCGGCAGGGAAGAAAAGTGTAAAATTGAGGCCCTAAGATGGAGATAAACATTCCCTGCAACAGAAGAAAGCAAACTCGTGCTGGCAGGGAGGAATTTGCAGGGTGTAAGTAAAATGACTGCGCTCCTTATTATGTTAAAACCCTGTCATTTTCACCAGCTTTTGTTGAGGGACGATTATGCCACACAGACAATTACCCTGCCCTTGCCACGGTGAAAGGATATGGCATTTACTGCCACTGTATTCCATTGCAAAGCATTTAACTTTGTAATAAAAAGGCTGTAAAAAGGTCCAAGCAGATTGTGTGAAACTATAAAAAGCCGCAATTAATCTCAAGAAAAAAGTTTTGTGAATGATGGGGAAAAGTGGCATTGACTTGACAGAAAAAACTGAGAAGAGGTTATAAAACAAGTTAGCAAGGCTTCAAGGCCCTTCGTCAAGTACCCTTAAAGCTGTAAGTGTGTCTATCAGTACATGTTAGACTTAAAGTACTTTCATTGTCTCAGTGTGATGATTGAAACTCTTTTTTCAGACCAATAGACATAAAAAGTTCCCATTTTGTCACCATCTTCTTGAGAGCTGTTCAGGTAGTGACAATTATATTCCACTCTGAGACATGGCCAACAGAGAAGTCTCTGACCATCATGGGGCCTCAACATCTATTCAAGTGATATTTTGCATTGATGAGAACTGTGAATTTGAGTAACAGTGTTTTATTTGTTTTTTTTTACCAATCAGGACTCACTGGAAATTGTGATGAGGTGTTTTACTTTAATGCAATTTAAAAAATAACAATCAGAAAAAATGCCAGTAAAAAGGGAATGATTTTATGATGGACAGCAAGCATTAGACAGAAGACAGCACTTTTTTTTAATTTATGTATTCATTTATTTAAAAGGGTACAGTGCAATTTAATAAAACACGTGACAATTACGCCAGAATTAGCCAAACGGCTATTTTTCATCTGTAGTCCCCTGGCCATGATGGTAAAAAGCAGTATGATGCAAAATTATAAATACAATAATCACACACAATTATTAAAAGCAAGAAATTAAATTAAGCGTATAAAAATAAAATAAAAAAAATGCTAAAAATGAATACAGTGCAGATATACAATACAACACATCAAATACAGTTTATTACTGTCATTATCCCAATGGCATTACAGTAGCGATACTAGCAAAAAGTTAATCATAACAAAATGTGGTATTTACCATTAAATTTGACAATTAATAGATGACAATTGCACTTGCATGTTTTTGATTTTTAATCAGTCACCCTGTGTTATAAAATTATACTTACAAATCATCAGTTAAACTGACATTTTTTTAACAGCCACAACCTACGTTATCTCTGTCCATTGCTTAATTTGCTGCTCATAAGGGCCAGAGTGACTGAGTGCATCATACATTCTCAGCTGAGTAGATTAGATTCCACCACTTGCTGGAGTTTTCTGTAGACAATATTGCCTCTGTCGGCATTTTCTGGCTTTCCTCGTACTCCGGTTTATGGCAGGGTTCAAGTGATTAAACAAGTTTTTAGTGTTAGCGTTAGCTCCGCGCTGCAACTTATGTAAGTCATTAGATCTAGTATCCCAAAACTGCCCAATATTAATTGGTGACAGTTTTTCTGACAATTAATTGCTAATGATAGGATTTTGCCCACTCTACATATTTCTTTAAAAACTCTTGGAGGCACAATTTCATATGAGCAAATAGAGGCACAAATGTGGGCAATGGTCAAGTCGCTCACTGAAAAAATGGTAAAAAAAAAATGAAATTGATATAATTCAAATAAAAAATCTTTTAAAAATTGGCCAGTTCTCTGCTGACGACTCAGTTGTGATTGGAGAGGAAATATTTATAATGCAGTTGAGTGAATTAAAAACGTATTGTGGATTATGCATGCTTAAAGGAATATGCCTATTAAAATAGTCAATCTGTGCATTTTTACTTTTATTTTTTTTTGCAGCACCACAAGTCCTTTCATATCACTGTTGTGTTTGAGGGGTTGTGGTGACTTCCATCTGTGTTTTACCTGTCTACATTGCTTCCTAATGGAACAAGTGTCATCATTTATTCAGAGTGTGGAGTTATGTTTGCGTCTGCCTAGACATAAAAAAGCAGCAGTCTCTACAGCAGAAGGTTGTTAAAATGTTTAACTAAGTCATCAATATACCAAGGAGTAAGTGAAAAGAATTGTCAGTCATAAAACTATATCATATTTTAAAATCACTACAGCAAAAAATAAATAAATACATAAAAAATAGACAATTTGGATAAAAAGTTAGTGGATTTTTGAAGGAGGTCAATCCCAATACAGCAGACAGGAAAAGAGCAGCAGAAAAAAAATAGAGCTTCAAGCTTGTGAATTTTTTATCATCAGTAATTAAGCATTTAAGATGCTTTTCAAAACCACAGCTAACCCACCACCACAACCATTCAACCTTGGAAGGTTTAAATGATTAAAAATTTAAGGACAAATCTCTAAAAGCTGACTTCAAGCATTTGAAAGAAATGTCTCCTAACCAGCTTTCAGTTAGAAGAAATAAATATAAATTGCGATAAAATGACATCCTTCAAAATAAGCATTTTAATAGTAAGAGATCTAACATTTAGAAAAGTAAATTTAATAGTTTTATAGTAGCTCCAGGCAATATAAGACCTGAAGGCATAATGTGCCTAATCAAATTTGAGCAAGTAGTACAAACTGGGAGGACTAATTTTGGTGTTTTGTTAATAATTGTGATTGGTGTAACAAAAACAATATTATGCAAATAATATATTTTTTTGACCAACATAAAAGGATCATTGAAAAATGCACTGGTGGTGAAGGAGTCACTGAAGTAGAAGAGGGACAATCAGTGCCCTAATGTGCAGATTGGGAATAATCAGTCAAGTTAATTGCATACTGTATATTTTCCGACAACATTTAGGTATCTTGTTTGTTTGTTTGAATCTCTTTTAAAAATGGAGAAATTCCAAATGAATAAAAATATACAGTATCCATGAAATAATAAATTTTTGAAAGAAGTTGTCACACAGCTTACTGCCTGATTGGAGCCAGGAAAAAAGGTTAATGACCTTGCAGAAGTTTAAAACATTAAAAAGATTGTTAAAACTGCTTTTTTATGCACTTAGATTCCCAAAGACTGGTATTTATTCCTACTTCAGCTTATTAGTACTCAAGAGTGAGGGCATCAAATTTACAAGGTTATGCACAATAATGGGAATAGTGGATTTGTGCATTTGCAAAATCAAAAAAATTTTGATAAAAGAAAAAAATATATAATTACAGTAGCCAGAGGAAACAGCAGAGAAGGATTTGGTGCAGAATGAGTATTTGAAATTCCCACACACCCACTAGTGGCTTCTTAATAATTTGCAGCAGTGGTTTTTGGGAGACATCCTCAGCAGCTTACCTTTTAACTACGCTCCTTCACTGGTGCAGAGCTTTATTAGTTCCTTTTTTACAGCATAGTTACCAATTATTTTTCAATAGGCGGTAGATTACAGTTTTTGAATAAAAAAAGAACCTGTTGAGCATCTGTAGCATCCATATATCACAGCAGCATTCTGAAGCCTGCAATACTGGAACAACACTTTCCCTAGGTTCTAGATTCTAGGTTCTTGTGTGATTGTTGGCTGTCCTAAGAGGCAAGAATGTTTCTGTCCAGTCTTTCATGACAGTAGGTTTTGCATCGCCATTAATCAGTTCACTGGGAGCCTCAATATTTAAATGATAAATTGACTGTACTTATATGCACCTTTCTGTCCAACCAGGATACTCAAAACATTTTACACTACAATCTGTACCCCTATTTACCCATTCAGATACACATTTATAAAGCAACACTACTACATCTCTAAAAGGCTAATCTGGATAAATCATTTTTGGAGACTAATCAGTGCTTTAGAACACATTCATACACTGATGGGACACACATCAGAGGCAGTGGGTTCAGTGTCTTGTGGGACACTTCGACACGCGACTGAATAGTAGTGCAATGGAGCCACCAACTCTCATTGGAAGGCAATATTTCTAAACACTGAGCAGTTAGAAAGTTCCAGGTATGAAAGTAAGGACAGTACAATTCACCAATGGCTCTGACCTCTAGCAACAACCCCAAAAATAAAAGCATCAAAGAACTGGAGTGAAATTTGGCTTGGATGTGTAAACCTGGGCCGTGGGTTTGTGCAGGACAATGCATCAGGCTTAGCTTTGTTAGGTGAACCATTTTTAACGAGAACCTTTGAACAGATTTGTTTAGTTTGGAATCCAAAGTTGGTTGATGTAGAGAACAGTAAAGACAGTGTCCAAGACTCATTTGTAGGACCTTCTAGAGGAAGGGGACAGAACCAACTAGCCCAAAATAGACACATAAATGTAAGATACATTTGCATGCACTCAAGCAATTGACATTGTCATGCAGAAGTTTTTTTTCTCAGCTAATAAATGCTGTCTTCAAGTCACTGGAAATCCAAATTACAACTCTCTTTACTCCCCCTCAGAGCTTTGTTCAGAGCAAACAACACTACAGTCATCTTGTCCACCAGTGTGATCAAACAATGAACCACAGCAACTGTATAGGTCAGGTCATATTAAAAGAGTTGCTCTTCCGCTTGTCTTGCCTGTCACATCTTATTTTTTTCAACAGCTTCCAGCAAACGAGAGTAGACTGCAATATACAGTAGGATCCACAACGAGACGACGTGCTTCTTCTGCTGGAGCCTGAGATTAGAGGGAGCTAATTGGTTTCTAATCAGAGCCGTAGTTTCAGTGTGGTGCCGTTGCGCTCAGTCTGTTAGGACAGAAATAGGGAAACAGTGTGAAATAAGTATTCAGAAATCAGGTTCAGGACCAGGCAGTCAGCTGATAACCCAATGGGAGGTAGAGAAGCCTGGGGATGTGTACGAATGGGCCAAATCGTTCCAGGCAGTCTACCCAGTCTGTTTCAGATATAAGCCATAAAACATTCAAACGGGCTAAAAAAAGAGTTTTAAACTCAACATGCTCCATGGTGTCAAACTATACAAACGCATAGTCTTTTGAGTACTTGTCTTTTTATTTTCCTTACATGTCCAAACAGGAAAATGTAAAAAAGGCCTATAAAACGGCACAGTTTAAAATGGATGATGGAAGTGACAATACATATTTACTTGCAATAACAAGAGAATATTTGTGTATGGTTTTGTTTCTCTTTATAATTTTCTCTGATTAATTAAACCTAAATACAGCAGATTTGTTCTTAAACATTTACACCAAATTAAGTGTTTAATTTTTCTGTTTGATGCTCTCAAACATTACATTGCATCTTGTTTACAACTAAACTATAAAATATATGTAAGACCTATATCTTAAAAGGTTTAAACCATCAATAAAATATTCAGAAATGTGGGGTTATTTGGGACTTTTTAAGACTAAACCATAAATATTTAATTAGGAGTTGTAAAACTTTATTGCCCAAAGTTTAATTGACAAACTCTAACTTTGAAATAAGTTACTTTACTTTGGAAGATGTTATTTGAGTTCATATAAACAGCTATTGAACATTTTACTTCTAATTATCAAAGTTTTGATTCTATCTACCCACACAGACGGTAGTGTAACTGCATTCATGGAAAAAGGGTAGTAAAAATGCAGATAATTGTTACAAATCTGAATAAAAGTGATTCGAGCCAGAAGCTGAACATATTGCAAAAATCCCAAGAGGAACCCTGTTTTTCCAGATCGATAGTTGTAGTCAGAGGTTTACATACAGTCACAATAGACATTAATGTCATAATTATTTGAAGTTTTTAATGATGGATTCAAATTTGAAAAACAAGAACTGGGTCTGAAATTTGTGGGACTTAATAAGAAAATAAATAAAGTCTTAGTACTTATACTTAGTGCTTACTTATACTGAATGTATTTTATTCTATTTTTCATACTTAAGATTCTCATAACCCATCTGCTGTTATTATAAGCGAAGCCGTAAAATCATTAAGCATTAGGTTCTCATGAAAAAATAACTTTTTTCTCAAGGATGATTCCATTCTGTTAAAAGGAAATGAAATGTAACAAAACCTAGTGAATCTCAGCTTCTACTAAAAAAAGAACATAAACAGAAGAGTTGGGTTTGAAGCTGTATGTCCACTTGTAAAATACTTGAAATGGTTGCAAATGTAAGGAACCTACTTGCAATCCTAATACCTGCTGGAAAAAAAGGGATTATAACAAACAGGTTGCAAAAGAAATATCACACATACTTTTTTTTCCCCACAAACACAGTTTATCATTAAGGAAGAGTCTGTTCTGACATAATATACCCAATTATACAGTACTTGAAGTACCACATCTAACAGCAATTTATACTCACTTTTTCATATCAAATATGACACAAACATACAGAGAAAGCAGGATAACTAGGAAACAACGTATAGGCGCACCTTTACGCTTCAGAGCAACAAATTCACAAAACTCCTGTTTTTATAGAGGTGAAAATATTGTATTTGCTGAAGATTAGTAATCAATACGTTAGATCAGTACTGAGAGAAATATGGGAAACTCAAGAATTGTAGAGTGGTACTCTGAATAAAAAGACTTTGAATCTAATATGAAATATTTAAGCCCATCTGCTTTCATGGCAGAAAGAATGTATTTGTTCTTAATACCATCATGTTATCTTAATGGATCATTTTATCAACGCGCTCGAGAACAGACATGACACGGGTAAACACAGTTTGACAGTACTAGTACAGCAAGATTACAGAAAAGACATGTTTCTATTTAAGCTAAAAAGTGAAATTGCCTAATCTTTGCAAGAATTTATGACAGTGGTCATTTAGATAATAATAAGTTTAATGTAGGCATTTTCATGGAAAACTGGTCATTTTAGGCTACATATCCTTATGGAGCTCTTTTGTAAGTTTCTTTTGAAACTGGGAGTAAAACAGGATAAACCGTTTCTATTTCTGCTGAGAATATATTTTTTAATGAAGCTTAATAACCCTGCCTTCAAGATTTTTATGATTTAGCACATCTAAGTACAGTTTTTATAAAATCCATTTCAGTGAGGATTTTTTTTTTAATGTTATGATTGACATTCTGTGTATAACATACTGAGTTTTGTGCTGTTTAAGATTTTTCTTTCTCCTTTAATTTATTTCCTGCCTTATGTAGTACAGTTTCATCTCACATAGCAAATGTGTCTGGCCCTATTCTGGCCCACACAATGCACTCAGGCGTAGATAGTGCAAAGAATGATAACCAATTGGTGGCCCAGTTATAGTTTACCAGAAGTTCTTAACGCATAGGCCAGCACCACATAAATCAAACCACAACTGGATCACTTGTGGCATGCCATCTTAAAAACAGTACCATAATTGCCAGATGTGGCCCACAGGTTGACAAACCGCTTGCCATGTCAGCAGTCAGCCAGCAGTGCCAGCCTGATCTGGCCCACAACTTTATGCTGGATATTTCACCAATGTGACCACAAAAATCATTTGTAATGTTTTAGAATGGGGCAAAAAATTATAGGTTGTGTAGCAATGTATTTTGGGCTTAACCATATGGCTGAGTGTTTAATGATACATCTAGTTGAGAAAGTAATAAATGTATAGGAAAAAATAGTGATCAAAATAAATACCTAGCATTCCATGAAGGTATACATATTGTCCACCACTGTTCAGGCCACTTATAAAATAAACCCATATGCTATGAAATAAGAATTATAGCAATGTTGTCATAACATTGTAAATTATGTTATGTGTAATTTTGCAAGATGTTTTAGCACTCTAAGTGTTAAGGGATAGCTCTCAAATACTACCACACAAAATCTGAGTTCAATAGTTGTAAAGGTGACTGAGTTATAACCATTGTTGTGGTGGATAAAAGTTGATTAGCTGATTTGGCCATCTTGAATTAGGTTGGCTCCAAAAGTAAATAGATTTTTACCAAAATCCATCCAGTGGTCCATGTAATATTTTGCTAAAAAAACAACCAGGGTTGAATGCAACAGCAATTGCCAAAGTTTTAAGTAAATATAATGCAATGAAGAAATTATTTGGTGACCCCAACGTGATGGATGATCTTGTATATATATATTTATTCAAAATGTATGTCCATACATAATTTACTTCCAATGTACAATATTTTTCATTTTTTTGTCCCCTTCAAAAATAAAACCCACCCACCTCACCCACTCTCTCCATGTAGTAATACATATAGTAATATTACATTTAACACTACTCATATTTTTCAAAAGGTCAGAATTAAGAGAAAAGGATACAACAACAAAAATATCAAAAGAATTAAAACAAGATAGTAAAGATCAATACAGATCAGTCTAGTTAGAAAGTCCAGGAAGGGAGTCCATATCCGGTCAAACTTAGCCATCGTCCCAAGTATCGAGTGGAGAATTTTTTCAGGAGTGCAGTATGACAACAGTTCATTGATCCAATGCTTCTGGTTTGGAGGCTCCATAAATTTCCAATTTTGAAGTATATACTTTTTTGCTGCGGATGATGCTAACAGAACAAAGTATTTCCTCCAAAAATTCAATTTCAAGGACATAACATCTCCAAGCATCCAAATCCTGGGGTCAGGATCTAAAGAAAACCCACAAACTATGATGGATGATCTTGAATAAGCAGAGAACATTGGATTTGATTTTTGGCTGTTGAAGAACCTGAGAGAATTTTTAAAACATCAACTGTTGAGAGTGAGAGTACAGAAAAGCTTCAAGATGCCTCCTTTATTCTCCAAGGAGGATTTCTGCCAGCTTCTCCAAAAGGCGATGGTGTTGGAGCTCAAGATTCATTGTCTGGAAGAGATGAATGCTGTGAAGGACTCAACATGCGTTCAAGTGGATGAGAAGTCTGAGAGGAGTGATCAACATGGAGAAGATTTGGAAGCTGAGGGTCAAACTGTTTGGAACTCTGTTGATGCCAGACCAAAACACCTTTCAGGAAGGATTCCGCTCTTAGATGACAACGAATAGCCAGAATTACAGAGAAATGATTTCTCTCCACCAGCAAGGAGAAGAATGCAGCAACAGGCTGGAATCAAAACGACTGATAATGGTCAGAGAAATGAAGACGGAGCAGTCTTTCTGCAAAACAGATTCACAGTACTGGAAGAAACTGGTGAGTCTGAACAAAGTTCATGTTCTGATCTCAGAGAGGAACATAAGACCAGGTTCAGCTCGAGGCCAAAGCAAGTCCAAAGAGGTTCCCTCAACCTGTAAACAAAAGTTAGTTACGTTCTACGTCTGACGTAAGTTACCACCTTCAGGGGTTGTAACCAGGAAGAGACTAAATAGGTTATAATGTTGATGTTTTTGAGTAGGAGTGGGAGTTTTTGCAGAGTCTTTGTTCAGATCCAGTCTGGACAGACTTGGTTGTTTTGTTTTAGTTTGACTCAAGGTCTTGAGCTGAGGCCTGTGCTGTGCTAAAACTGATTGTAGTCAGAGACGAGAATAAAGTTTTTGAGAGAAATCCAGTGGATTCCTGCATTTATTCAGACATACCATTTTGAACATCCCATTTTTTTTTTACGGCACAATGTGTAGCACTCAGTGTATGTGTTATGAGTGATTCTCAGCTACTATCCAACTAAGTTTGAACTTAATAGCTGTCAAACTGATTTAGTTGTTAGTATTTTTCATGTGCTAAACTTTCTTAGCTGTGGCCATCTTGAATGAGGTTGAATCCAAAAGTTAATCAGTTACAGATGTCCATTCAATGATTACTTTGTTAGATTGTCATTAAAATCAGTGGTTCATGAGATATTTTGCGTACAGTACAAATAAAACACACACGCACACATGTACAGATGCAAACTTTGCTTTTGGCAGCAGGCAGGCATAAAGGAAACTCTTATCATACTGCCTTCTACTCGTTGTGTACATTTTTACTCCTTACAAACAGACTTTAAAAAGTAATTGTGCCATTATATCTAAGGCAGGGTAGCTTAGTAACATGGAAGGAATGTAAATAGAATTTTGCTGCACTGAAAGATACAAAGTGGTCTAATTAAATCCTTCTCTAGGTGAATTTAATTTCCCCGAGCCTTGTGGCATCCTGTCAGTGACAAGAGAGCCTCGTCTTTCTGTCTTCCTCCCAGCAAATTGCAATTAGGCAGCGGGTGTATCTTGGTGTGCTAGTCAATCACAGTAAAAGCTTGTGTTTTAAAGATGAAAGTGGCAGTATATTGACTTTAGGCTTTTCACTAGGTCTGATATGGAACAATGGGCAGTTAACGCAAATATTGATTTTTCTTTATATGCTTGTTGGGTATTTAGAAACCAGCCACTTGCAACCACAAAGTGTACATTGTTTTGTAAAAATATTGATAACACTCCTGGAGCCCTTTGCACTGTAGCACATTCTCCAGCCAATTAACACTGGCCTCCACTGCTAAAGTAATTTTCTTTTTTTTTTTTTTTTTTTTTTTAAAGTGATTGGATTTTTCTTCTGGTGTTTTATGTTACTAATGGCTGTAGTAAGACAGTCTGCTTACTAGGTGCTTTTTTATTACACGTGATGAGTGGCTTGGACATGAAAAATGAGAGAGGCAACAAAAGCATTTCCTGCTGTGGAGGAAGATCATGAACACCTACACCTATTCTGATAGAATTTGTTGGTGGCAGCATAAAATAAGAAAATAAATATAAAGAGAATGGCCATTGTTAAAACTGCCTCAAAAAACATACAATCACACTGGTTTTATTTGTTCACAGTTTTTTGGACTGGAATGCCTCTCAATTGTTTAGCATCATTTTGGCTTTTTCCAACACCTGCTATGCCTTACAAAGCCTTATTTTTTTATTTTTATTTTTTATTTCTTGATAGACTTTTTCTAGGACACACTTTATCATGTGGAACGGAGGATACAAGTTATAAAACCAGTCTGCCTCACCACTTCAAGTGATAACAAGATCAAAGAAATAAAAAAAACAAGAAACAAATCAGAGCAAAAGAAGAAAACTCAAGACAGAGTGTAGAAAGCTTTTTTTCCTGTTGTTTTTTCTATGCTGTCTCAGTTTTAGTTTTTTTTTCCTAACTCCACCCTACCAACCCTGCAGCTTCTACACCCGTGATGATCAAAATTTAGATTTGACAGACATTTCTCTGGATAAGGTGCAGCTTTCACTCTCAAACACACTAAATAGACTACTAGCCACTCAAAATCAGGGTGGGGACAAGCCTTGGGTCCTAGAATAACTTTGATTCAGCAGCGAGCGCACACAGAGCATGGACCGCAATTTTATAAAGTCAGAAGAAGACATTTTTAGAGGACCTAATACGGGTTCCTTGAACAAGTTTGGATACATCTGTAGGCTATTCAAAACATGTTCTTTACATTTAAATGGGACCTATTATGCAAGAGTAAAACTGACTGGGTATCAGGCTTGACGTAGCGCTGTAAGTTTTGGAAAACTGTAATCTGAGCCCTTCTCCTGTTTCAGGATTTTTATTTTAATCATTTGACATACCTCACTCCCAAACCATCTGTCATCCCTGTACAATATCAATTGGTCCTCAATGTGTCCTTTATCCTTGAGGGGTAGGTGAGGGCACATCTGAGTCTGGTCCTGAAGAGCTGGTTCTCCTGTGTTGAGTCATGCAACTATGGAGATGCTGTTGAGTTTCTTCGATTCAGAAGTCAGAACATTACTCACTGCACTGAACTGCAGACACATCACTCAGTTTGTGTTGAGGTGACTTTGTCCTTAGGATGGACCAGCCTCTGTCTGAGGGTCCTGTAAGATTTGAAATGCACTGAGAAGTTGTGTTTGGAGAAGGTCCTTCTGAGTTTCATTGTAACACCTAAAGAGTTAAATTTAACACTGTCCAGAGTTGAGACAACCCTGATCAAATCAACTCTGTTAATTAACACCAACAGTGTCAATTTACTCAGAAAGTGTAAAAATAACACTTGGGGAGCTGAAATTAACTATGAAAAGTTTAACACAGAAAGTTTAACATTCCAGTTTTTACGGTGAACAAATGAGATAACAATGGTTTTGTTTGTTCTTCTCCTTGTTCTGTTCTGATTTGTGATGATTTGACAAAGACCCAGTTAGGATATCCATGCATTTGGGGAGCATTCTGGTCCTTTTCTCTCCCTTCTGTTCTCGAGTCATGATGGTATGGAGTTCTAATGACAGTTTGCATTCCCATGGGTAGGGAAACTCAAATATAAGATATTGGTCTGTGTTAGTTTCCTGTACAAACCAATGTTGAGGGTTCCATCAATGTGCTTAAAAAACACTTAAAAAAAGGCAGCTTTTGTCATCCTCTCTGGTGAAGTTTATGTTGTTTTTGACACTATATATCTTGTTTTAACTGATCCTTAAAAACCCTTACTAAACACTGGTTTTCAACCAATTATTTAAAGTTGTTTTATTTTTGTGTTAGCATGTAAAGGGTCGTTTCTGATATTCATGATTTGATTTGCTGCTGTTGCACAGTAAGTGGCTTACAAATGTATATATTTTTAGGTCAGTGACTGTTGTTTTTTAAGCCTATACACTATGAGAACTATCTGAAAAAGGTCTATTCCTTTCCTAAATAATATAAAAAACAAAAAGATAAAGTGCAGCACGTTTGTAGACTGGCTCAAAGCCTTGTCCCAAAAGGCAGGAAATAAAGTCAGTGCCCCCACCCACCTCGCCACCTGCCCCTCACCTGTCAAGTGCCATGGCTCCTTGTCTGATCAACAACCTGAACAAACCCAAGGTTACATGTTCACAGCACAAAATAAAATGCTGTCCAATCTTGATAACAACTATATTGAATGAAAGTCACTGAGCCACAGAGGAATACTCTTCAGTGTACCCCCAGCCTTGGCAGGGTTCACAAGGTTTTAGCTCACATCAATATCATTTAAGGACTGAGACACTATACTGGAATTCAAGAGGAGCTGAGTAGGACAGTTCTAAATGATAGGTGTTAAGTATGGAAGACTGAAAAAATTAAATTTATAT
>JARVJO010000173.1:501778-513948 GCA_031762555.1 Cynodonichthys magdalenae | reverse complement strand
GGGCAAGGGGGGAGCTGTCGCAGCAGCTCGTCTGACTGTGGGAGCGTCAAAGAAGCAGCAGGGAGCCGAGGCGCACTGACGACACCGAATTGTTTATTTAAAAATTCAAGTGAACTTTTAGCTAGCATCCGTCCAGGGCGGGCACAGCTGACTCTCTGGGGGGGCAATGTCCCCCAATGCCCGCCCATGCCGCCGGGCCTGGCCCTGATGGCTACTTGTTGTTCACAGAGGGCTGAGTCATATTTCCAATAACTGCATTGTAAAAGAAGGACAGTTGGACAGAAGCATCCAACCTTGTTATATAGTTTGTCTTTACAAAAATTACTTCCTTTACTCCTCTCTCAAATCAACTTTCCTCCCTATCAATGATGAGAACATTTTCATCCCTGAAGAGTACTCACTGGCTGGCGGATGTGTATAAACTGTAGAGTCCTGGCCTGATGATGTTGCTTTTTTGTGCTGGGCCATTCTTTTGACCAGTGCCACCCCAGTTTGGTATCAGCCCAGCAGGTCCTGGTGTTGTTTCTGGATGTAAAGAAGTATGTTGTTAGCTTTTGCACAGAGAGAGCCTGCTCCATGATGCCTGGCACACACTGAGCTGAATGTTCTCCCCTTTTTTGACTTGGATGAAGTCCTTGAAGGTTCCTCTATCATCTTAATACTTCTAGCTTATATCCTAGTTTGTTAGATTACCAGTATCTGAAATATCTATTGGTGACCACTGCCGGATGTTGTCCTCCATCTGAGTTCAGTGTCCAACTTCTATTAGTCTCAGTCGCTTGATTTTTTTTCCTGCTTCACTCCTGAAATTCAGACTACACCAAACCTGAAAGGAATTTGGTAGGGTACATTGACTGTAAAATTGTCTTCCAGTTAACTTATAGATGTTTTTGTCTGGGATTTTGTGTAAGTACAAATCTGTCTGTTATAGTTTGAGGCCATTTGTTTTGCATAGAACTGTGCTGTTGCAGATTTATGATTTGCAGGTCCCGCTGTGCCATGAAAACTCTGGGATTGGTTGGCCTCTCCTGGCTCCTCCTGATGAACTTCCCCTACAATCAAATTGGATCATTTGACTTCTGCTCCTCCAATCATAGAAGACACTCCTCTATATAAACTCTGCTTTTCTGTCAATCTGGGCGGCTGTGATTAGACTAAGCAGCTTGCCATTTTGTCTGTGGTTTATTGTGAATGTTTGGACTTGGTGTTGTTGTTTTTACCAAGTCTAGTTTTGTAACCTGAGGGTTAGCTTGAAGTCTTGTATAGTATAGTTTTCTTGGTTTTAAGGCTCATAGTGTTAAAAATGGTAAGCTGGTAGAACCCCAGATGCAGGACTGAGTGATGGTGGCAAAAAAAAAGTTTGTTAAAGCAAAACAAAAGGCTGGCGTGTCAGCAAAATAACATACAAAAATCCAGGAGGTGGCATGAGATGAAGACATGAACAGTAAACAACAAAGCTGCTTCTTCCTTTTCTTGTGGTAATTATTGCCGGTTGACAATCAAATTAATAGTGTATTACCACCACTAACTGGTAAGGAGTGTGGATCAGGATTCTTTACTTAACAAAAAAGAAATTAAAAAAACAACTAATACTATTAGTATTTATAATTGATTAAACAACAAAGCTCTGACAAAGAACAGAATATAAAGGGAAACTAATGAGCAAGAAAAAGAAACACCTGGGAGCGAAACGTGTGAGAGTGAACGGGGCTGGAGCAAAGACAGGCAGGAGGAGGTAAACGGAGATGGACAAGACAGAAAACCAGAATAAAACATTAACATAGACACAGATCATAACACAAAGCTTTGCCTAGACATTTTGTTTAATATAATTATTTTTTTTATTGTTCCAGTGACTTTGGTTCACTGTTTAAAGTAGTGTATTTTAGTTTTCTTAAACTCATCAGCACTACTTATTCTTAGTTGGTATACATTGTCATTTAGTTAAAAGTTGTAAACAACTCCTTGGTAATTTGTACTTTTGAAGTACCCTCTTTTTTATTTTGGTAACTGGCCACAATAAACTACTTTTTTAACTTTAATCCATTTTCCATCTGGTCTTAAAGTTACCTCCCTTTTCCTAGCTGAGCCAGGTTGTAACGCCATCCTACTGGATAGTACATGGTTTCTAGGCATTTCTAGGTGTCCCTAACTTATTAGTTGTTCAGACATATTACACTCATGTTGTAGTAATGTTATGTTGACGAGCCTCTCATAGAAAGAGGACATTCTTCCTCATTTTATTTACGCAATGACAGGTGGTGGGGTTGTCACATTTCAGTCCCACTGCCTTCAAATCATTACCGAGCAACTCTCATGTAGGTGTGATATGATCTCTCAATTTTCTGACTAATGGTTATTTTATACATCTTCCATTTCTAAAGAACTGTTCCAACAGTTGTTACCTTCTCATCAAGCTTCCTGCTGAAGGTCTTGTAGTCTCATTAAGCTTCATGAAGATCCACTATCAAACATGTCAAGTTGTATGGATTGTCTACAAATTACACAGATTTTTCCCCATTTTGCAGGTATACAAATGTACAGGACAATTCCACAGATTCTTTTTAAATATGGATTTTTAAAAAAACTCAACTTGGTAATGATTTTACATCTCAGAGCTTAAAATACTTTAACCAAAGAAATATCAGAACATACTTAGTTTACTTCCAGGACATGGTGCATTTCAAGCTGTGAATAAGGATTTCACACATTCAGATACTCCTGCTTTCATGCAGTGTTACTTGGAAAGCAAACGTTTTATCTCTTGATCCATTGTTTTTCTTCTTTTAGCTGTGGGTCCATGAATGTTGAACAAGCTACGAAATGCTAACACAGCAGAGGCCTCTGTCTGAAAAATCCCTACAAGGTTACACATAGGTGGCCTTATAGCTGAGCTAACCATCCCTGATCCCTGGCCTCATCCGTCAAAGTGTCCTTGAGCAAGACATTTTATCTCTTATTGTCCTTAAAGCACTCATTTGTGTGTTATTGTAAAGCATTGCAAAAATGTATCCATTTTCTATTCTTTCTTTATTCTGTTCAGGGTTACAAGGGAGCCTTGAGACAATTCTAGTTGTGACCACATGTGACACCCTGGACAAGCCACTTGTCTCTCACAGGGTTAACACAGAGACCCTTGAGATACACAACACTGAATGTACACACTCGCTCCTAAATACAGTTTAGTGTCACACATGGGCAAACATGCTTTGAACTGGGAAGAAAATGGTCTCCAGATAAAATCCTAACATTGAACAAAAAGGCCAAACTTGTGACAATTTTGCTGACATCACTGTTCCAACCAGCAAGCAAAACATTTCTTAAGTTTTGGTTATTGAATTTTCAATTGAAATCTAAAGAAACACAGCTGTGATGGGTAAAATGCAGAGAACTAATATCCCCATTGGTGAATTTTAAAGTACAATTAAAAGATTTATTTGTATTTAAATGTTTGTGAAAAGAAACGTCTTTTATTTACTGAACTATGATGAAAGAGGTTTTGCTTATTTGCACCTTGGGAGCTCTCCTTATGACACCTGCATCATGGTTTCATCATAAGTTTTACACTTTGAAACATCTATGTCAGGTCATTTGTGTATTTATTCAATATCACTGATATCAAACACTGTATTTCCTACACCTGCGGTTATTTAATTTGTATTTTCATATTAGATGTTATTCAGTTCTGTATATCTTTTTAGTCTGCATCAAATCAAGGTCAACCGAAGGAAAAACTCCTTGCTTTTTTTTATTTTGTAATGTGTCTTTAACCCAGGAGAAAGATACCTGTCTGGAGTTTAGCAAAGATTTTGTTTGCAGGTAAAATTAGATTTAAAATACAATGTATGATACAATATCTACCCTTCTATCTATGATAAGATAGTAGTAGCAGTTACACATGGTGAGAATCAGCTCTTTAGTAGTCAGACAGTATCAGCCTGTCTTCCCAACCCACTGCATCTTCCTCTTTGCTCCTTCAGGGCTATTGGCTGGCAGAAGCTACATTGGTCAGCTAAATTACTCCAATTAGAGAGGCTCATTTAGGTCTGTTTAAAGGGGCTCAGGTGCTCTGCTGGGTTTGTAAATTATTAAAATCCCACATGCAAAGCTAACACTATTATCAAGGTGATGATTTCCAGGGCTTCTATTGTATGTGTGTGTGCGTGTTTGTATTGTATCCACTTTATTTCCATCTCTATGCAGGCAGTTTGCCTCTTTTTACGGGCAAGAAGCACAGAGTTGTGAGCCGAGTGTGGGCCTGTTTGCTTATGTATGTTGTTCATCATTCTGTCACTGCTTTTAATTCAACACAGTGCAGGTGCCTTTAAAGGGACTTGACCTGAATAAGTTGTTGTTTGTAGTTTGATATAAAGGTCAGTCTATATTTTATTGGCTAATCGAGGAACTGTGATTAGAACGGGGATGCTGTCCGGGACTTCACAAGCAAGCGTGTAAATTGGCAGCTTGCCCTGACTCAAACCTCGGGGTTAATCCAAACAGAAGCACAACTGAGCAAAAACCTGGCGCTCACAAAACATGTGAATCTATTTCCTGCAAGGAAACGATAAAAGGAATGTGAGTGCCAGTGTTCACATTGTGTCAGCTGTTCAAAACCCAATTCCCAGGGAAACAAAAGATTTTTAATTTGTACTGTAATAAATTACAAATAAATCCACCATTGATCACTACTTGGCAGCCTTTTTCTGTATTTAAAAAAATATGTTGCTGTTTATTCATGTAAAACTTACCAAAGTCCTTGTCAACAATTTTTGAATAATTCATTTGAAATGTTCTTTCTTTACCACACTGATGCACTGTTGAACATTATTATTACAGTCCCCACTTCGCAAATGTTAACGTTCCCATCACTATGATCTATCTGCCTGTCTATATATATATATATATAGTATACTTTTTTTATTTTTTCATTCTTCTATATGCTTTGTATTAGTACATGCTGGTGTGTCATGAATTTATGTATTTACATGTATTTACTGTAAGTAAATGTAAATAAATGCATGACACACCAGCATGTACTAATACAAAGCATACAGAAGTATGAAAAATGAATAATTTATGCATTTAGAATTATGTGTATGTAAGTAGGAATCCAAGGATTCTGTTATGACCCCTGAGTATTCACAGGAGACAGAAGCTGATCCAATCGAAGCAAAATTACTACAGAGGGAAATGTAGGCATTTGGTAGAGCTAACAAGGGCAGTGCTGCAAGGTATGCAGATTGTGCATCATTGCCTGACAGTCCACCAGATCAGCAGGGGTGTGTCTAGAACTTTCTTTCTTCAGGGGGCAAGGCAGGGGTACGGATTGTAGAAGGTAGCACAGTGAAATTGGTGTTTTCCCTGCAGTTTTAGATTGCAATGAAAAGTACCAAAGCTTGAATATTAAAAGTTTTTATTCACCCAAATATAACACATGTTTTGCATGTTAGAACTATGCAGTCGACTCAATATCTGGTACTTCCAGGACACAAATAGAAATTTGTATACATCCCAGTCTCAATACACACCAAAGACAGTCTGCCTGTGCTTTCAATGTAGGAATTGCATTAAAGTAGAATTACAAGAGTTTCTGCATAATATTTACAGGTAAATCCATATTTATTTGGACAAAGACAACATTTTCAATATATTGGCTCTGTATGGGGCAGCACGGTGGCTCAGTTGGTAGAGCTGTTGCCTCTCAGCAAGAAGGTCACTGGATCAAATCCCAGCCCAGGGACCTTTCTGGGTAGAGTTTGCATGTTCTCTCCGTGCATGCGTGGGTTCTCTCCGGGTACTCCGGCTTCCTCCCACACACCAAAAACATGACTGTCAGGTTAATTGGTAACTCTAAAATTGTCCCTTGGTGTGAGAGAGTGAATGGTTGTCTCTATACGTGACCCTGTGATGAACTTGCAACCTGTCCAGGGTGTACCCTGCCCCTTGCACTGTGACGGCTGGATATGGGCACCAGTGACACCTGTGACCCTTAAAGGAAGAAATGGGTATAGATAATGGATGGATGGTTCTGTATATTATCACAATACATTTTAAATAAAATATTTCAGATGTAGCTGAGGTTCAGAGTTTTAGCTTTAATTTCGTTAGTTGAACAAGATGATTACATAGAAATGTGAGGATGCTGGGATGTTAAAAATGCAGTGGCTCTGCTTTTGCCAGATATACATTTATGTGTATTTGCTTGTAATGATCTTCAAAGCCCCTTCTCCATTGTCAAGTCTCAGTCTAATCATTTCATGTTGATTTCTTCTGAAATGTGGGTGTGTCTCTATGGCAGTGTGACCCTCACTCTAGTGGGAGGCTTCACCAATTGTGGTTTTATCGTTTTTTGTTTTGTTTTTTTTAATTTGTCTCTGCTAATTTTTACCTTAATTTAATATAAAATAGATTTTAAATCAATAGTAAAGTTTAAATTTATGATTCAATGCAACAAATTTAAAAAGTAAAATATAATAATACTTGTTATTGTACATAATGCAGTAAAAATATTTACATTTTAATACACAGGATAGCGTTAGGAGTATAAAGTACTGTGTGTGGTTATGAAAAATATTTCTGTCAAAAGATTTTTTTGCTTTAACACATGTATATTGCAACTTGAGATGACATTATTTAAGAGTGTAAAATTGCATATAAACATAATTGTGACATTTATGGTAAAATTATTCTTTACAGTAAATCTGATGATAAAAGTTGAAGAGTTTGAGGTGACTTTTTATTTCAAATACATGACAGAAACAAAAAATCTACTTTTTTCCCAATTAAACTCAAGAACATTTTTGATCTAATTGTTTATATTTGTTGTAAAAGCAACAATTTCTGTTGCAAATTATTCCTTCAAATGGTATGCAGTAATAAACCCTTTCAAAAGTCATTTAAAATGAAGTGGAACTTTGACAACACAGATTTATGTTGTCAGGGTTCTTCATTTTGAGGTGATGATTGCCACTTTAGTATTAAAAATAAGCCACTCGTGAAAGAAGCTAAGTTTGTTTTTAAAACATATGATTAAGTTCAGGGGGAGAATGTGGTGGCTTTGAAAACATTGTCATATTCTTTATTTTTTATTTTATTTTTCACTGAGTTTATTCATTTTTTCATTATGGTACATTTTGCAGTGCAAAAAATATAATAGTTAACAGTTAACATGTTCTCTGTGAGCCAGGGCCAGCATTTAGTGTATACTGTGGTTAGGAATAAGGTTAACTCTGTGATTTCAAGCTACTTTGTTGATTCAATGCTTTTCTAAAACTCATACAACAGCAGTAGGCACACTGGAGGGGATTAAAGTACCACAAGCCATTTTAAGGGGTGTAATTACATTTTCAAGGGCAAAAAATATATATAAAAATAAAAATAATATTAAGTAATTGTGGGAAAAGCCCTGGACTTGATGTGTCAGGGAATAGTGCAGCATACATTTGCAGCCTGTGGCTGTGTGAACATTTTTAACATTTGGTCATGAAAATAGTTTATCGACAGTAAAACACCTGGCTGATCACACATCTCCTTCTCCACTGGAATTGTCTTTTTATCTCTCCCTGAGATCCTGCAGCGGAAAGCTACTTTATTTAAAAAGGGTGACCACTGAGCTAGATTTGTGCCCACACACCATCCATCTCGTCTGCGCAGCTACCCAGGCAGGCCAGTTTATGTACTCCTATACACTTCCATCCATCTATTTCATTTTCTGTCGCTTTCTCTGATCTTCTACCAATCATAATCAGCCAGCCCTCAAAGGCAAGGCAGAGTCTTTTATCTCAATCAACCCTTCTCCACTTCACTATCACCAGACCTCCAGCGTAAAATTAGAACCCATATATTTTCACCCCCCCTGCTAATGCAGCCAGCAGCTGACCCACACTCGGACCACTCAGCTTGGCCGGGCCTTTGCTTTCAACTATTGCATCATTAAATGACCCGACTGCGTTAAAGAACAAACAACGTGCGATTTCCCAATTAGTAAAAGCAGAATATATTTCAAACTGACCTGCTGAGTAAGTATTTACCCGTTATAGTTTTAGGCCTTCAGGGTAATCAGTGCATGGCTTGATGGTCTAATTGAACACACTTTCTAAAGTGAGAAGACACAGCTGCGTTTACGTGTTAGATACCATCTTTTTTTCTTTCTTTCTTGTATGCATGCATGAGTGTCTGTTACACAAGTGAAAGAGGAGAGTAAAAGTAAGTTTTAAAAAGTTTCAAGTTGCTGCTTCTTTTTCCTTTGAGCTGTGATTCACATTTTATTTTTCTTTTGGCACAATTGTCTATAAACACTCCAGGTTCTGCGGGCGAGTTGGCCAGCAGAACATATGGGTCTAAAGGTTTTAGGAGTCCCGACGACATGGTATTAAAATACTGGTGGGAATGGATTGTTTGTTTGAAAAGTGAGCTGTAATAGTATGAGGGTGTGAAAGCATGAAAGCAGCATCCAGGATGAACAATGTTGTATTGTTTCTAGATTCTGCTGATAAAGTTAACACTGTTGTCGATCGAGGTGTTCTTTTGAGAAATGCCCACACTTCTGTTTCCTCTTTTGTTTTCAGCTAAAAAGATCATCCTGTCAAACTTCGCAGTTTATTAGTGATGATGTAACAGTGAGAGTGTGAATGGTTTGTCTCTTTTGTCTCTATGCAAGGGTGCAACTATAGATCTACCATTGGAGGGGTTATGCTCTCTGTCTGTCTACTTATTTATTGAATCATTTACTTTTATATTTTGGTTCAAATAATGTTTTATTGTGGTTTACCTAACTTTCCTGTTTTCTTTTTAATTACGCTGCACCTTTTCTGTTCCACGTCAGTTCAACAGTTAAGAAAAGGCTTACTTTATTCCCCTATTTTTTTAAAAGTAACAAATATTTAATATTTTTAGGATGTATACCACATACCTAAATTTCTCAATTTTCAAAGAGTATGTATTTACCTGGTGCAATACAATTTAGCTATGACAATTTACAACAATTCAACAAAAACAGCCACAATGTGACAAAAGTAGACTAAAACCCTGCATGACATTTTTAGCAATTATGCATAAATGTACATATACATGACATAATTTTTTTAATCAAGTCAATTACCTAAAAACAACAAGAGAGTTGCAGCTGTGTACTTAACCAGTTAATTACTACTGTGTTAGAGAAAATTATGTAATTTTATTGGGGGTTATATTGACTGGATCAAATTATTTTGGGGGTCAAAACCTCCCTAACACCCTTGAAAATTACATCTATGTGGCCCTGTGATGGATCAGGGTGGACCCCGCCCCTCACACAGTGACTGCTGGATATGAGCACCAGTAACCCCTGCGACCCTGAAAGGAAGAAGCGAATAAAAGATGATGGATACAATCGGACACAACTACAGGGACCATTTAGAGTTACCAGTTAACCTAATGGTCATGTTTTTTGGTCTGTGGGAAGAAACCGGAGTACCCAGAGTAAAACTACGCATGCACGTAGAGAACAAGCAAACCTGAAAGGTCTCTGGCAGCGATTCAGTCGGGCAACCTTCTCTCTGTGCAGCAACAGCTCTACCATAACTACCATGCAGACCCAGTTAGATCATATAAGCTAAGAAAAATTATTTTCTTAAGTTGTACATCAACCAAACTACAACATGTGGGTCTTTTAGGAGACATGTGGACATGATTTTGGTAAATGACAAAAGGAGCTGAATATAGTCCTGAAATTTAAAGTTGATGGGGTTTTTTTGCAATGACTGAAAAATGTTTTGAGTGTGGACAAGAGGGACATTTAGTGCTTAATTGTCCTGAAATATTTTGAAAACCAGAGAATGACACCACTCAGACTTTCGGAGGAACAGAGAGCAAAGTCTCTGCAGGCAAATAAAGTGTGTGTGCATGTTTTTGCTATCTGGTGGGGACCATTTTGATCATTTTCCTGGTACACACAGCCTGGTGAGGACCCACTGTTCCTTATGGGGACAAAAGCCCGGTCCCCATTGCCCTTGGTGGGTCATGGCTTCGAGTTAGGACCAAGGTGTGAATTGAGTTTAGGTTAGGTTTAGGGTAAGGGGTCAGGGTTAGGCTGTAGAAATTACTGGTAAATGAATGAAAGTCAATGCAAAGTACCCATGAGTATAGAACAAATATGTGTGTGTGTGTGTGTGTGTTGGGGGGAGTCAGATGTCTTGTATGGATGGAATAATTAAGAAATCTATTGAGGAAAAAAGACTGAAGAGATAAATTAATGTTGTCTTTTAATCTTTTGTGATTTCTACATCTAAAATTTGACTTGATGCTATTTGGACTTCGGGGAGAAACAAAGAAAAATGTTGCACTTTGCTTTAACATCCATGCGTTCTGCATCTGAAATGTTGAGCATTTAGGAACCTGCTTTAAACTGGAAAAGACTCGAACACCAGTGTCGCTGACCACAGTGTAACCAGTTTTATTTTCCGAGTGTTTCTGAGTGGGTAAAACAAGCCTCTGCTACAAGAGCAACACTTTAAAATCTCATGTGAAATTTGCAGCTGCCCACATGAAGAAACCAAACGCCATCTGCTGTAAGTTTTCTGAGATATTGAGCTTTGGTGCCCATGATGATAAGAATTATGTTGTGGGGAGTCAAGATGAGTCCTTCAAACCAACTGTCAAGCATGGTAGTGGTAGCATCATGCTGTGATACTAGAGCATTAAATCCACAATAAGTTTAAATGTTTGCATCAAGTTCTTGGTTTAAAAAATGATTTAGGTTGTTTGTAATTTGATCATTCCATTTTGTAAAAAGAATGATTCTAATAAGTCAATAAAAGCTTCAAATTAAAATGACTGGTTGGTAACTTTTGACTGCAACTGTTTTTCTCACATTTGGGATTTTCTGATAAATCTCTGAATGTCTCTCAGTGATTAGGTTATGAATCCTCTCAGCTTCCTGACATGTGAGAAAAACATAACTGCAGAGACTTGAGAGGCGTGAGCAGCATTGTTCTCAAGATCACATTTTCTGGTGCTGATTTCAAATGACTGTTGTGTAATTAAACCCTCACAAGTGGGTCTCTGACTGATCAATATGTAAACAAATGAGATTTTCAGCTGCTTTTATTCTCTGCAGTATTTCTGTCACAGTCACTGCTCACTCATCATGATATGATGGGTGGAGTAATTTCAAGCCCAATTTTGTGATCTTTATTCAGTTCAGTTTTTTAGGGCTTCTTTTTTCTGTTTCAGTAAAGTCTGAAAGGTTTGAAGCACTTACCTCATTGTTCTTTTCACTAACAACTTTTAAAAAATCATAGTCAGCAAAAATAACAGAACACCATAACTAAAACAATGCATCAAGAAGTTTTGAAATTTGGTGACGTTTGTGAAAGTATTTTATATGCAAATGAATGAAAAAAAAGCAAAAATAAAAAAATCATCTAACAAATTTTTTAAAACATTTTCATAAAAGTGATTTTATTTGGAAAGAAAAGTGGAAACATTAAATACCATGGGCCATTCCAGGACATTACTGTAGGTCATTCTGATAATAACTTTATCTCCAGACTGATTGTGTTTAATCCCCTAAAGTTCCATGAAGACAAAAACTAATGAATAAAAATTAGTGAGATGACAGATTGAGTAGGAAATTCATTCACTGTATTCAGTAAGATCTTTCATCATTACAGTGCAGTCATTCATACACTAAAACCCCAGGACTAAGTGGGAAGTAGTTTGTCCAAAATCATGATTGGTCTGTTTGACTTTTCTGGATGTAGTTTGCTAAAGATGTGATTTTTTTTCGATTGACTATTTTGGGTAGGGTTTGAACAAACCGAAGGCAGCTGGTCGGATGTGTAGCTCAGTCAAAATGGCCAGCACCCATATTTTTAAATATAAATAATAATTTTAATCATAACTTGAGACAGGAAGGTGCTAGTTGCACCAAATTTGAAGTCGCACAAAATAAGTCAATCCGACCAATCACAGTTTTGCCAAACTCTGCCAGTCGTTTAGGACCAACTCCACCCACACAACAAGAAACTCCCCCTATGTAGTTCCAAGACCTCTACGCAGGGCCGTGCAGAGACCACTAAAGGGGCAGGTGCTCAAAGTTAAAAAAGGGCACAAATTTTTCCGATGGGTGGAATATAAGAAAGAACAGTAAGGATGGAGATATACAACTCAACCAAATCTAGGAAAAACTA
>JARVJO010000173.1:463230-489765 GCA_031762555.1 Cynodonichthys magdalenae | reverse complement strand
GCACAGAGAGAACATGCAAACTCTACCCAGAAAGGTCCCCGGGCCGGGATTTGATCCAGCGACCTTCTTGCTGAGAGTCAACAGCTCTACCAACTGAGCCACCATGCCGCCCGAAAAAAACTATAACATTTTCAAATCAGACCATCTTTGTATTAAGCGTTATCTTTGTAAAACCTAAGAAGAACTCAAAGTATAAGTTATGTAATAAAAAAAAATACTATAAAAAACTTTCACAATCACTGTGAAAATATTTTGTTTTGCTACTCTGGGAAGTAAACGTGGTTATTGAATGTCTGTGCCACCTAGGTGTGTGTGTGTGTGTGAGAGAGAGAGAGAGAGAGAGAGATTTGCATTTGCAGCTGGAACAGCGCCTCTTGTTACCTTTTTTTTGGAAGTTTTATTAAACTTTATAGAGTTTACAAATGACAATGACTCATTTATTGCATGCTGAGGGTCATTGCAACATTTTCCAGCTTCACCATCCAATGATGATGAGTGCTATTTTCAGCACATACTCCGTGGGGGATGTCCACTCTAAGTAAACAAACCTTAGCCTGGCGGTAAGGCATGTAAAGTCTGGCGGCCTGCCAGCCTGGTAATACACTAGGGGAAACCCTGCTGACAGAACCATCTGAATGTCACTCTGTAGACAATGTGGCACATTTTCAAACAGTTAGGTTCAGTGTTCAAGCACATCAGTCATGGCCAGTGATTTATTGACTAAGGATCTGACTCTGTATTCATGGCAGCTCTTACTTCTCAGAGAGCCACGCTGCTACTGATATCCTGACATGGGGTGAAAGCCTAGAGGCTCAGTGGCCTGGCTTCTGGAGGAAATTTGGAGGCAGGAAACACTTACTAATGTTTTACACAGCTTTCTTATGGCCACTTCTCTTTCAGTCGTCCACATTTGCTCACAAAAATCACCAGCCCACAAACTTGCTTGTTCATTCTCTTAGTGGCTTTTCAGACACTTTTCTTGCTTGCAGTTGTACAGTCTTTTCAGTTACAAACTGGCAACATATATTTTGGCAAAATAAAAAAGGCAAGAATACCCATAAAGTCTTCTACATGCTGTTTGTAAAACTAGTTGAGATTTAATGAGTTTTCTTAAACAGTGGTTTTCTATTTGCTGCTTTCCCATAAAGCTGAGACTGGTGAAAAACGGGACAACAGCTTTTGTAGTCTCTCCAACAAAAATATTCATAAAAGCTGGAGAGAGTCGTGGTCATGTGATCGTGTGACCTACTGTACCAGCGTTGGCTCTGACCAGACCAGATGAGTCTGTGGATATAGCATTACTGTACATATTGGCAAAATAGCTAACAATAATGTAAAACTCTAGCAATAATAATAATAATAATAATATTAAAGATAATAGTATTGTGATATTAAACTGTATATAAGCTATCTAATCTGTTAGCTGAAAGCTGTTTGTGTTATAGATGTACCTACACAAGAAAAACAAGATATTGTGTCATTTCACATGTAAGCAGGTTTTATTTTATTTGTCTCAATATGAATGTGATCTGATCTAAAATAGGCTTATAAAGCCAATGTAATCACTGTTAATTATTGAATTGGTTAGCAGATATTAACTTCTGTAGCATATATTGGTATACAGAGTGTAGCACTGCTAAATCATGATACAATTTAGCACAAATGATTAAATATTACAAGCTGATTTTGCCTCCGATTTATATATTATTTACACAATGTAAAATAATTTATATTTGTCTATTTTTACGTTTCTATTAGACAACTTGACCTGTTGAGAAGATAGTTATCTAACATCAGTAGAGACAAGTTTAATTAGCACTGGACAGGATAAGCAAGGCTCACATTAACCTCTGATCTCTCCCAATGTTCCTGCTGAAGCTTGTAACTGTCAGTCTCAATTTGCACAGCAAAGTCAAGTGTTAATTCAACTGAGTGTTAAATTTGACACTTTTTCTAAGTTTTTACTATTCTGCTTTTACTAGCCTAACATACAATATCAGTGTAAGTTTTACACTGTACAGTGCAGAATGCATTCTGAATCAGGGTTAAAGTCAACTCTAAGTGTTGCATTAACAATGTTCATTAGTTAGCAGAACAGCACAATGAAGTCACTCTTCACACAACAGGAAGTACCTCTCACTTATGGCATACATGAAATGTATTAATGGCTAAGAAGTTGTACTAAGATATCATTTTCTATATTTTATTGGTTTTAATTTGTGTTTAGTCACCCTGTGTTCACTGATGCTTTAGTAGAGTAAGTAATTACCCAATGTTTGTGCCTCTGTGGTTTATATTTGTTCACCTGTATTTACCACCTGCTAATTTGCTTGGGGGATGTGATGACACTCACTGCTAGATGAACTATTTAGCATGGTAATTAGTAATAAAGCCTGTTTTGGTGAAAATAAAGACCTGTTTTGGCTGTTGCACATCCTTGTAGTTTCCCATTATGTGTACTGTATGTGTTATGGGAAGCTGGTGTTAATGGTCGTTGAGTTAAAGACCATCCTGGACAGGGTCTCAGTCCACCATAGGGCTACAAATAAGCAAACCATTCAAATGCACACCTATAGTTAAATTGGAGTTTCCAGTTAATTAAGTTGTTTGACTTTTTAGGAAACTGGAGAACTTGAAAAGAATACATGCAGGTTTGAACCCTTAATATTCTTGCTGCAAGGCAGTTGTGTTAACCAGATGCACAGCGATGCAGCCCCATTTGCATGGTTCTATCTTAAAAATAGATTTTATCCATACATACATTTTTACAATCTGACACAACAGTCATGTGTTATTTCTGTACATGTGTATTGTTCCACAGAAGGAAACTGAGTATTAAACGTTGAATTTTCTGGATCTTGAAAGGATTTAATAGTATCATTAGTATTAATCACATCCCTATCAGCCTGACCATTTTACACTACATGTCAAACGACATAAAATTCTTTTTATTTTACAGTACGTTTAAAGATTAGTCACCCATTAAGGGTAACATACATAATAAAATGTTTTATGTTGAAGAAAATTCAATAGAATAAGTTTACCTGAAAAATTAATAATATTAGCAAAGTGTACCACTTTAAATTGACTCTACCTGATAAAAGTAGCCTAATTTACAGGAATACATTTGAATCGCATTTTGTTTAGTTTGGTAAGTGAACATAATCCATAACCTACAAACCACAAAACAAATGAACAATTGGTCTGCAAAGCTCATTATTGTCCTATTGACCCAACTCTTCCCATGCTAAATCTCATTGATATGTACAAGGAAGCATTGATTACATTTTGCCTTTTTATCTAATCCTGCCAAGTACACGAGCTGTTGATGTTTAAATCAAAATCAATACATAACTTAATCATTCAAACTCATCTCTAATTTGTTTGTCACAATCGATTGCCTTGGCCCGAGCATGATGTCTGCCCCTCTCCTCATCAATTAAGGCATGTGATGTGAGTAGACTGTAGCTGCCACTGAGCTGGGGGTAAGAGAGTTTTATGATTAGCCCTACTGACATTATGATTTATCAAAAAGTATGACCTTGGGGATATTAGGTGCTAAGTAATATAAAAACATTGGTTGTAAAAATGAAATTGCAGGAATGACTTCTTATTCCCCTCACAGAAGGGGTAGTATAATTAAAACATCACTGTTGTAACCCTTGGGCCCCATCACAGGTGCATTTCTATCATAAACACATGAACATGGTTATTTCAGCTATCCAGCTAGTTTCTTTAGCTTTATGTTTAGTCAGGTTTCAGAGCCAACAGGTTCAGGAAAAAAAATAAACATACCTACCTCCCTCTTCCCAGCAATGCACAGCTGATCCTAGGGAATCTAAAGGCTTTCTAATGTGTGAGAGGATCTATAGTCCCTCAAGTGAGTTCTGGGTCTGGCTTGAGGTCTTCTCATTGGGATGTGCCAAGAAAACCTCCAGAGGTGCCCAGGAGGCCTCCCACAGCAGACAGGTGTGGGCCAGATCTGGTGTCAAGCTGGCACTGTTGGCTGACTGCTGGCATGACAAGTGGTTTGTCAACCAGATGTGGACCAGGTCTGGCAATGATGGGATTGTTTTTTTAAGATGGGCATGCCATAAGTGGTCCAGTTGTGGTTTGGTATATGTGTTGCTTGTCCATGCATGGACCACATCTGGGAAATCAAAGAGTTGTCATTCTTTGCTGTATCTGGGCCCAAGTGTTAGAGTGTCTGTGCATTATGTAGGCCAGAACTGGGCCAGAAATACTTTGCCATGTGGGCTTCTTATTGGATGCCCAAACCACTTCAGATGACTCCTTTCGAAGTGCGTGTAGTAGTGGCTCTACTTTGAGCTTCCCCTTGGATGATGATGCTCCTCTCTCTGTCTCTAAAATTTAGCCTGGCCAACCTAAAGACCAAGCTCATTCTTACCATTTTAGCTTGGATCATGTTTTTTTTTAGTCATGATCCAGTCCTCATGTTATGCCAATTCCTCATGAACAAAGGTGAAGAATAGAGGCAGCAACTTAGTAGAGAATGACAAAATGTGTGTACAGTGAACCCTCGTTTTTCGCGGGGATTACGTTCCAAAAAGAACCTGTGATAGGTGAAATCCGTGAAGTAGTAACCTTTATTTTTTTTACAATTATTATACAATAAAATACTCCATAATACATTGAAACCAGAGAACAAAACCTTTTTACAGGCACAAGGATTTGTTTAACAAATAAAAGTACTGTATAAACATTTTTTTTACAAATAACTACTGTACTGTAAAACGAACTGAAGGCTTCAAATTGCGGAGATCAGCACCGCCCCACCGCGACCCGAGTCGTTGGATTAGAACAGGAGAAAATGAAAAATGATTCTGAAAAAAAAATACAAAGTACAGTAGGACAAATAGTGACTCGTGTATTTCACTGCTCTTCTGGCTGAGCCGCTGCATCCTGACTCCGCTCTGCAGCGTTTTTTTTTCTAAAGCCTGCGGTTTAGCCAATCAGAATGCAGAACACAATGCATGACGCAAATCTGTGAAGCAGCGAGACCGTGAAAGGTGAACCGCGTTATAGCGAGGGTTCACTGTATACCAAAGAGGAATTTTACCAGTAATTAAGAGTTTTGCATTTTGGCTCACTTCTTCAGCACAACAAACCAGAGCAAGTCTCTTATTAGTGTGGAGCAGGCTCTCCATCTCTTGTTTCATCCTTCCATCCTTTGTGAAAAACATTCCCAAATACGAGAAATTTTCTGTTAAAATAAAGGCATTATGAAGACTTTAATAAAGTAAGACCACATTAAACAGGTTATCTCACCCAGAACAGGGAAAGCAGGTCACATTACTGGATCTAGACCCAGGCGAGCTTGCCAGTTTGTGCCTGGTAGTCAAGCTTGGGTTCCTGGGTCTCAGCCAGGCCAAGCCCAGAAATCCTAATGAAAGCCATGGACTCATCATCCTTGGGAAAGTTGAGAGCAGTGAAAGCTATGTGGCAGGTTAGAGGGATTCCTTGCATTTTAAACTGTCTTTATGTACAGTATTTTAATATTTTTTCATATGCAAACAGAAAATGTTATTTTTATCACATGTAAAACACATGTGACCTTTATGATATGACAAAGAACTAAAACTATTAAGTCCTGTATAAAAATAAATAAAGCTCAGCATTAATTGAAATTAAGTTTCTATTAACATTTCTCTTTTGCAAAACATTTAAAATTGTATGGAAGTCAACATGTTTTCACTTTAGCCTAATATAACTTACCTTTTAGTGAAGAGACTCTTTACTTCCCTTAGAGTAAAACCCTAAATCTCATAAGCAGCTGAAGTCAGAGACTACAGCTCAGATCAACAGCTTCTCAACAGAAGATGGGAAAAAAATCGTTTAGAATAACAGTCTAACTCCCCATGACAAATTAAATTTTATTGACACCACAGATCCTTTCATCTGTGCAGCTCCCCCATGAAAATCCTGTATCAGCAGTAGTGAAGCAAAGAGAACCTCAGGCAATAATTATGGTTCACATAAAGCTATGCCATGACACAACTTAAAAATAATAATAATAAATTTGCAATATGTATAGTACTATGATTCAGGGTTTTGCTGGGAAATGGGGCATTAAATTCTCCTATACCCTGCAACAAAAATGCACTTAGAAGTCCTTGATCAAGCCTGAACTCCTTCTTTTATTTGACCTTTAAATGGAAACCTGACTTGCGACCTGTCCAGGGTGTACCCCCGCCCCTCGCACTGTGACAGCTGGATATGGGCACCAGTGACCCCCGTGACCCTTAAAAAAGGAAAGAAACGGGTATAGATAATGGATGGATGGATGGATGGAAACCTGCTCACAATGCTGAAATTTACACATATCAAGGTATTCGCTACAAAAAAAACTCATATAATGTAAGTTTTTTGCAGACTACAATGTATGTAGTTCCTGTTTTCCCAACAACAGCAAACAATCAATTACAAATACCAAAAACTTAAATTGTAATATGACAAATAAAAGACCTACTTGCCATTTAAGGAATGCACATTGCACTTTATACCAGAGTTTTAGACTAAGATTATTTTAGGTTTAGAAATTACAGAGTTAAATAAATTTGTAATGGAAAATCTCTTGTGATTTTGAGACATGCCTTGTTCAGAGTGTGTTTTGAAAAACTGTCAGCTTCTCATTAAATTTCATACCAGTACCTGAAAAGTTATAGCAATATGCATGTTAGCTAATGTTGACTAGCTGCTTAATCCATCTTGAATTGTATTGACTCCAAAATTAAATGATTTGTAGATGTACTGTACTGTACAGAAAATTTCATTAAAGTGGTTCATGAGATGTTTTGCTAACAAACAAACAGGGTTGACTCTAACCATTTCTGCTGAGGTTTTAATTAAAGATGTCATGCAATAAGTGGCACTTGGAGTATGTGTTGTGAATGATTTTTAGATGCAACAACACAATAAATATGTGTACAAGTAACAAACCTATAGCCTTTTGTGTTTTCTAATTTTAGCAGGCTGTGGCGACCATTTTTGAATGGAGTTGGCTGCCAAAGGTCATTTATTGTAGGTGGACATAAAATATTTTTTGCTAAGTATAATTTAAGGCAAAAAATGTTTTAAGCACAGAATATGTGTCAGTAATCAGTCTACCACCACACCATATTTTTTAGACAAAGACCTAAAATAGAGTTACAGCCCTTTAGTGTTTTCAAGGTCAGTTTGCTGTGAAAGAAGGAAGTTCCCACATAGCAAACAGGTGTAGGCCAGGTCTGGCAATTGTAGCACTGCTTTTTAAGATGGCATGCCACAACTGTATGGCTCCTCTACTATTAGTCAACAGACAGGAAGGAGCAGGATCCATGTGCAGATCGATTATGCATGCTTGCGCTGCCTCAGTTTAGCTTAAAGTTTAATTTAAAACAAAGGCACAGGTAAATGTTTTCCTGCTTGCCTTTGTTCTAAATTAAACTTTAAATTGCTCCAAATAATTAATCTGTTGCTTTCTGTAAGTTTTAATAAAAATTACCGTGTGGTTTCTGATATATTCTGGGAACAAACAGGAACACACAAGCAAAAACATCATTGTTCATCTTCTGGTGGCAGGTGATAAAAATGCAGAGCTGAAATATCGCAAGCTCAAACTACCTAGTACTCATATTGGAAAAAAAAGTCATACGGGGAAGCTAAGCTCAATAATTACAATATGACGTATCAAGCACCCACTGAACTCTGACCGGTCGCTCCCCATCTTTATTTACCGTCCAGCAGATTGAAAGGCATGTAAAGGTCTCTCTGCCCACAGGCTGGAAGTGATTTACTTCATGTGGCCGTAAATCCAGCCAACTGCTGGAGCTTTACAAGAAATGTAGGATTTAACAGCAAAGTCAGGAGGGATCATTCTTTTATCTAAACTTCAACAGACTGCATTCGGTGATGAGGCAGCCTGTGCTGGAAATCACAACAGATTTAAAAGTAATAAAAGGTTTTATCATTACTGTGAAAGCAGGAATGAAGCCACTGAGAAATATTACTACCCACGGAGGTCTTAACCCTGTTGGGCTGAAGTTAGGGCACAAATCTTACTGTGGTGGAAAATAAATGATTTTAAAGCTTTTGATATTTGTCATCACCCGCCACTGAAAGGTGAAGTTGGATTATTATGTTTACTGTGTGTGTGCATGCTCTTGTGTTTGCTACGGAAACAATGAAACACAAAAATGTTATAAGCCTGTGAATTGCACAGATGCTACTAATAGTAATACTAAAATTTGATGTGTTATGTTGGGTTCACACAGCAAGTTAATTGAACTGATTTTTGTCCCAATTTTGCCCTTTCAACAATTTTAACACTCCGACTATCATGACGGATCTAAAGATGATCTTAGAAGATGTTCATGCTTCCTGCTGTGTGTGGTGTATTGAGAAAGCTCTAGTCAGCTCAGAAAGGATGTGGGGACCACTCTGATCTCAAATGGATCCCCCATTATTCAACATGTTGGATTGTCTTGGCCTGATATCTCAGTGTGTGTGGTGTTACCCCTAAGACAAACAAGCTTGCAGCCTTTTGAATATGACGTGTAGCTAATCAGAAAGGAGGTGACGGAAGCACGGACGGTAACACAAAATACAGAAAACAAAACACCTTCTATGGTGTACCAGATATTCTGGTGGCTGTTGGAGACATTTTTTTTCATTTTTTTCTCTGTTAAAAATATAGTCCACAAAATATTGCTCTTGCTTCGTCCTTGTCAGTCATGTTTGTTTACTCTGAACTCACTTAATTTCGAGAAGTCTTGCGAGATTTCCCATCTGACATCTAAATGTTCGTGAGTGAAAAGTAGGACTGCATGACCAAACCTGTTATATCTATGATTCTCTCAGGTTTTGAAAATCAGCTGACAGTTTTGAAATCTTGCCATATGAACCAGGCATTAGTAGCTGAAACTGATAGTCAACACATCTGAGCTCTGGAACAAAAATGCCAGGTGTACTGGCAAATGCCAGTAAAATGTTGCTTTAAAAAGTCTCGCTAGAACTTGATTTATGTTTGGACTGTTTTTGTCCTGTTGAGCTCTCTGAACTGTCAAAAATAATAGCTTCATCAAAACTATCAACACTTCTTACTAATCAACTGTTTGTTCATTAGAAAAATATCTTAGGAACAAATGAACATTAATGATTTTTTTAGGTATGCCAATCGGATGTATATAAATGAATATCCTTTGGAGACAACCCAATAGACCATTTTGTAGTTTTTTGCGTGCACAGCATTGTGGGTAGGGGTCCGAGGTTAAACCACATCACTTAAATTTGACAGATGCGACCACATTTTTCCATTTATCTAATGTTTTTTACAAATTCTGACTGAAAAAAGACTGGATGAAGGAAGTGAAATGTCAAGTCAATGCATGGTAGGACTTTTAATGAGCAAGGGGTCTATATAAACGGTACAATTTTACAATTTTTTATTAAATAGAACTTTGATGTTGTATAAAGGCGTAAATGTACCAGTTGAATTTGTTCAATTTGAAATGATCTGTTCTAGATAGCTGCTACAACTAATTGACATTAGCAAGAACAAATCATCTGTAACTCAGTCAGTTTTACAGGTATTGAGCTCTTGTTGGGTGCTATAGTAGTTGAGACTTGTCTCCAAGTGTTTACCAATCACAAGTTTTTTTATTTGAAACTTTGACATGCAAGGTGGCTATTTGCGTTTCTTTAAGGAGTTCTAGTTTTTTTTGTTGTTGTTTTTTTGAGTTGAGCATAATAAATAGGCTAAAAATTGGATAAGAAATTGTTGTTTATTGAAACAAAAGCATTACTGTCAACCATTTTATACAGAACATCAAAATGATTGAAAAGTCTCACATAAGCAAGAAATAAAACCAGCCATTTTCAAGCTTGAAACTAAATCACCACACAGAGAAAAAGTAAAACAAAACCTTTTGTAAGGTTGGCAAAAAAGCTGTTTTTAAAAGGTAGAAACCCAAGGTAAATAGATCTTTTGTGAAAGGTTTTGATCTTTTAAACTTTCCAATAAAATAAACGAAAGGATCTAAGGGGAAAAAATACTCAAAAGACAATCTTACAACAGTTCTCTTGTTCAAGACAAATCTTCTCAAAGGCTTTTGTTAAAGATGCGCATTGCTTGAACCGCTGCTGATGAAAGATTTAGTTGCAATCTTTTCACTTCTAAAACCCCCCAAAGCCATCTGCATTCAGAGGATGATGGAGAGAGGAGGCAAGTCAGGTTGGGAGCGAGCTGGCAAAGGGGAATGAGCTGCAGCCTTCGTCTTTGAGTGGAATCGATTGCTTGTACATTCAAGGGAAATGAGAGAGATCTGACCACCCTTGAGTTGGCTGGAATCACTCTCAGACAGAATTATAATGAGTCAGAGAGATTATGGCCAGAGTGTGTTTGTATGAGACATTGATTCGGTGTTGGTGCATTTATCAAGATTGGAAGACAGAACTCCTTGAACACATATAGTTTACTTTGAGTTTGACTCTTCTGTTTGGAGGAAAGTATTTTTTGTAAATACGACAATGTAGATTGGGAAAGTATGTACCTAACAATGGCATTCTCTCTGTTATGTTGCCTGACAACTTAGGCTACATTCACACTGCAAGCAAATGCGATCCAAATTGGATTTTTTTCTTCCACCTATGCAACCTAAATCGAATTTTTTCATGACTGTCTAAATGTGACAAATCTGATTTTTTAAAATATGACCCAGATCTTTTACACACGTGGACAAAATTGTTGGTACCCCTCATTTACTGAAAGAAAAACCCACAATGGTCACAGACGTAACTTGAATCTGACAAAAGTAATAATAAATAAAAATTGTATAAAAATAAACAAATGAAAGTCAGACATTGCTTTTCAATCATGCTTCAACGGAATAAAAAAAAAATCTCATAAAACAGACCTGGACAGAAATGATGGTACTCCTGAAAATAATGTGACCAAAGGGTCATGTTAAATCAAGGTGTGTCCACAAATTAGCATCACAGGAGTCTACAATCTTGTAATCATGTTTGGAGACATGGGTTGTGCCCAAAACGAGAGGCCGGGTCCTCCGAAGGCCAAATTCGTTGGCTGCTTACGTCACAGCGCTGCAACAGAGGCTGTCCATAACCAAACACCCCTCCTATGCGGCTGACAAATGTGTCCTTCCTTTGCCCCAAATTGAAGGACTGGTTTGATGGATCCTTCCCGGCCGGCCATATCCCATAATGCATTGCGGCCCGAGCGGAGATTTTTTTTTTTGCTAGTAATGGCGGATGAAACGAGAGAAAGAAATACGTTTTAAATAAAAATAAAATTTGCAAGTGGTTGTGTTGTTGATATTTTTATTATTTGTATAGACAGGTTTTTAAATATTATTGTTGTCAGAAAAAAACAATCTGGTATAGCGAAATAAACTTGTACCTACAGCGGGTCCATTAGTTCTTCAAATATTGTCTTTAAGTTAATTTTATTGTTTTGTGATATTAATAATGCTAATATGTTGATATTTTTATAATTTTGATCTAATTTAGCTTCTGTTTAGCGTCATCATGGTTGCTAGGCGACCAGACATACGCCGGGTAAGGGTGGGAATAAAGCCGAATTTACAGCGACTTTCTTCTGGTCTTGGCGGTCTACTAAAGACCCAGCCCACCTCGACCGGGTAGACCGGAGCCTTCAGAGGACCCGGCCTCTTGTTTTGGACACAGCAATGGTGTGTATCACACTCAACATGGACCAGAGGAAAGAAGGAAAGAGTTGACTTAGGAGATTAGAAAGATAGAAAACCATCCGCAAGCTTCTTGATGTTCCTGTGACTACAGCTGGACATATTCAGAATTTTAAGATCCATGGGACTGTAGCCAACCTCCCTAAACGTGACCGCAGGAGGAAAATTAACGACAAATCAAAGAGACAGATAATATGAATGGTAACAAAAGATTAAAGGTAAACTTCAAGCTCAAGGAACATTCAGTCAGATCGCACCATCCGTCGTTGTTTGAGCCAAAGTGGACTTAATGGGAGACAACCAAGGAGGACACCAAATCATAAAAAAGCCTGACTGGAATTTGCCAAACTACATGTTGAGAAGTCACAACACTTCAGGGAGAACATCCTATGGAACATTGTGGCACGGAACATCAGCTCTATGTTCACAGATGAAAAAATGAAGCATATCAAGAAAGGAACACTGTTCCTAATGTGAAACATGGAGGCGGCTCTGTTATGTTCTGGGGCTGCCTTGCTGCATCTGGCACAGGGTATCTTGGATCTGTGCAGGGTACAATACAATCTCAAGACTATCAAGGAATTCTAGAGAAAAGTGCTGCCCAGTGTCAGAAAGCTTGCTCCCAGTCGCAGGTCATGGGTCTTGCAACAGGATAATAACCCAAAACACAGCAAAAAACAGCAAAGAATGGCTAAGAGGAAAACAATGGACTGTTCTGAAGTGGCATCTATGAGCCCTGACCTAAATCCTATTGAGCATCTTTGAAAGGAGCTGAAACATGCTGTCTGGAAAAGACACCCTTCAACTCTGAGACAACTGGAGCAGTTTGTTCATGAGGAGTGGACGAAAATACCCGCTGAGTTTTATTTATTTTGTTGAAGCGTGGTTAAAAAGCAATGTCTGACTTTCATTTGTTCATTTTTATAGATTTTGTATTTATTATTACTTTTGTCAGATTCAAGTTATTTCTGTGACCATTGTGGGTTTTCCTTTCATTAAACAAGGGGTACCAACAATTTTGTCCACGTGTGTAGGTAGGTATGTGGTACTAAACTGGATACATACAATATTTAATGTTTTTCAGAGTGACCTCAGTCTAATCGCTCATTTCGTATTTCATCTGACTTGTACATTGCTGGTATACAGATCCATCCAAGTATTAATAATAACAGTAACCTCGACTCATGCAGTTTAAATCTTTGAACTCCACATGTCGTCAGCTACAGAGACTCCAGTTGTTCCATATTTACTTCTGTACACTCAGTATGTTGAATGTGACGTCATGTTTTCTGTGCATGCAGGTCACAACGGGGAAAAAAATCTTGATTTGAGTATTAAGACCTGCAGTGTGAACACAGACTTAGCTATTGAAGGAAACAACAGAACTATCACTGTAAAAATTCAAAATATGTTTTATTGTTGTGAAACAAACTGGTGACCTGTTCAGTGTGTACCACATCACTTGCCCAATGACTTATGCAGATAGACACTAAATATGCTTTAGAGCCATTTTTGCAGCAATTACAGCATGAGGCCCATCTAGTCACATGCTTTTGCAGCTTAACTACTTCAGCTCCTTCAATTTGAACAAGAACCACTTGAGTGTAGCAATCTTTACATCATATCAGAAATGTTCAATTTAATTGAGCTTTAGGTCTGGACTGGATCATTTCAGGACATTTTTACTGTTAGTCCTTTTATGACTGGAGTTTTTAATGTTAACATTGTGTTTCAGGTCATTGTCTCAAATCTCTGGAAGGCTTAAGCAGATTTACTTCAAGAAATGTACTGTTATTTTTCACTATCTAATGTATACCATCACCTTAAAATCTAACCAGTTTCTCAGTCACTGGTGATAAAAAAAAATATACCCATTACATGGTACTGCCACCACCAAGCTTAAGTGTGAGGATGGTGTTTTTAGCATAATGAGATGTGTAATATTTTTAGGTAAAATGTTCAATTTTAGTCTCACCTGACTACAGCACCTCCTTTCATATGTTTGAGGACTCTTCATAAGACCTTTTGGGAAACTTCAAAAGGTCTGCTTTAGTTTTGTTCATACAATGTGTAGAAGTTATGGGCAAATGATACAGAGGCTTTACAGCTTGTGTCACTTTTCCTGAAGAAAAGTGATTCATAACCCCGTGTCAGAGCTTGTATCAAAACCCCACTGTCACTGGACTGATGATGTTTGGATGTGTTTCATTAGCTCTGAGCATTCAAGCCAATCTTTCTAAATAAACCTTAACCAACATTTTATCCTTCATATTCTGAAAAATGCGTTTGTGGGCTGTTGTGATTTTATCTTTATTTGGTCTTTATAAAACCAAGGCTGTTTGTTCAAGGTCTTCTGTCAAGAAGGGCACCCTTTGTACACCAATTGTCATATGTTTAATGTGTGTTTGCTTGTTATAACTGTCCATCTCTGCAGAAGAGCTACCCAGCTCCACCAGTGTTATCTTTGGACTTTTGGCTACTTCTCTAGTAATAATGGCCTCCATGCCTGGTTTGTGAGTCTGCTACAGTATATGAGTCTTTTTTGGCAAGTTTAAAAAGTTTATTGGTGCTCCAATAAATGTATTTATTGAGAGTTTGGTCTGTGTTTCTCTGTAACTTAATATCTGACATATGTGGAGAGTTCTTTGCTCTATATTCTGTTTTGTGTGTGATGCTGGGTTCAAAAGGAGAAAGTCAAGTATCTGGGAGTTTTGTTCAAAATTGACAGCATTATGGAGGATAAGATGGATCGATGAATCAGGGTCTTGTTCACAGTAATGTGAGTGTTTTGTTGGTCTGTTGTGGTAATGAAAGAGTTAAGCCGAAAGCAAAGCTCTCAATTACTGGTCCGTGCATGTTGCATGTCTGTGCTTATGATTCTAAGAAATAGGAAGTGATGGAAAGAATGAGATCCTGGTTTCAAACACCTAAAATGAGCTTCCTCTGCAGGGTGACCAGCTCAGCTCATCAAGCTCATCAAGAAGGATCTTGGAGTAGACCTGCTGCATCTCGGTATCAAAAGGATGGTTTGGTCATCTGGTTTAGATGCCTCCTGGAGGAGGTTTTCCTTAGGAGGTTTTTAGACATTATGCAACAAAGGAAATTTTGTTACTAATTACCTTCATGTTAGATCCAGTTTTGTATTTCATACTTTCTGCTCACTGCAGCCACATGGTTTAAAACAGAGAATGAGAGATGTTGTCTTATCGATGTGTTCTGTCTGCATAACAAAGTTGGTTACATTCCAACGTCTGGAGGTAAAAGTTACCACCTCCAGAGGAGTGACCAGTCAGATTCATACATTAAAAGGTTGAATCATCATTACTATCATGAACATTTTTTGTTAGTTTTGTGCAGTCTCCTTTTGATTCAGCCTGGGACATATGCTGCTCCTGAGAGTTTAGTTTTATGTTCAGATAAGGCCTTCAAGGCATTCTGACTGCTGAGGCCTGACTGCTGTGTACTGCCAGGGAGCTGATTGGAGCAGATTTGGAATAAAGTTAGGTTCAAACAGGACACGTTTTGAGCAGCAGGAGCAGCCAGTTTACATGCAAAGTCAATGGTGGACGCACATCTAGGGCTCTTGCAGTGCGTCTAGAACGTTTAGCATGGCTCGCAATGAAGTGGTAGGTGTGGTTTGAGCGTTTTCCGTGGGTGCGGCGCGTCCAAAGCAGCCCGACGCTCGAGTTCAAAAATCTGAACTTTTGTTGCTCAACGCGCAGCATCAACCAATCAGAGAGACTCATTTTTCCACATTTCCTGAATGTTGCCCACTAACCTAAAACAGATGGACAGGAGCTCTTCAGCTGAAATGGACCGTCTGTAGTTGGTGTTCTGGCTGGAGATATCAGCACCAATGTGGGTCAGCAGCTCGTTAAACTGACAGCAGTGTTAACCGAGCTCGGGACAAAAATAGTTTGTCAGCTCGCAGCTCCTGGAGTGGGGAAACTCACTGAACAGACCACCTCTAAATTACCTGGTGAATTAGTTATCTGGTTAGCACAACGTTCACTTGCTCTCACTAAATAAATCAAAGCCATTTTCTTTATTTCATCTGACATTAAAGACGAACCGGAAAAAAAACAAGATGCTCCTCCCATTTAGATGCGTGTCTAGTTTTGTTCTCGTCTGAACGTAGCGCGTCCAACTTGAGGCGTTGGGAGCGTTTTAGATGCTCAAAACGCGTTTGGTGTAAACCCAGTTTCAAGCCTTTTTAAAGAGAATAAACTGGTTTTCTGCTATATTATTCTGACTTCCATTTATTGATCACAAACTTATTTTCAACACTGGAAGAGTCTCATGCAGAGATGGAAGTCCGGGTTTCCTTCACAACCAACCACAAATTTGTCGGGGAAAAATGAATGTTTAGTTCACACATTGTAACCTAAAATGAATCAATATGCTTGACTTATTTGATATTGATGTATTCCCAAGAGCTTGCATAAATTTTTGTTGGGTTATTCTGATGTGAAGACCAGTTGGTGATGTGAAGTGTTATCTTCTCAAAACAATTGAATTAAGCCTTATCGTGGTTTGGATTACTACATGTAAGTAGCTGAGTTACAGCATAAAAGTACATTCTTAGATGTTTTCTTTTCTAATGGTGAACAGAAAACTAATAAGAGTCACAAGGAGTGGTTTAAATGGTTTCTTGGACCACCTGAACAAAGTGTTAGGGTTAAAGCTCAATTTCAAAAACTATGGAAGCTAAAACGCCACCATCACTGACCGCGCAAGCAGAGAGGCAGAGATTTAACAGGCGTGCACAGTGGTGGGAGCAGAGGGGCCAGCTGGGGTGTCTTTGCGGGAAATGGAAGCCATAGATCTGTTTGTTTGGGGATTAAGCTGGGATTAGACCTTTAATTCTTTGCCCTCTGTGTACATAATTGAAAAATGTGTCTGCCCATTGAGAGAAAATGAGAAGTCATCGAACTTGAGCCCCTTGTAGCACTTAATTTTAAGGCTGTCAAGCTTTTGAGACAAAGCAAGGAGAAGGAATCCATGGCAATGAGTTTCAGTCAAACAGCAGTTAAATTCTGCTCAGACACACAATTGCTCTGCATCTCAGCCCAAATCCGCAAGAAATGAGCTGTAAAAAAGCAACACACAACAAAATATATCCAGTAATTTGTCTTGATTGGGACCTAAAATTCCTGAGTGCTTTACTCTTTAATTCCTTCTGAGTATATTTGTGAGCTCAATTCCCCACCAACTAACTCTAGGGTGAAATGGAATTTATTTGAAATTCCTTGTTTGATTATATGTATGATCCATCACAACAATGTAATACAGTGCATTTATTGCAGAAACTTTAAACATAGAATATTTACCTTGAGTTCATTTAAACATTTATTGTAAATTAGATTTTAAATTTCTCAACTGTTCAGTTGTATCTGGCACTGAATGATGACAGGAGAATGATGAAGCAGCCAGCGATGTATTACTATAAATCACATCGTATCACAGTATGGAGCTTCATGAAACAGAAAGGGTATATTTTATTTGTCAAATGTGCATGTGAAGATCTTCCTGCCCACTGGATGTGAGCTAATATGTTTGAAATGTCATAAATCCAGCCAAACTGCTCCACTTAGTTTGAGAAACGTTGAGGTTATCTACAATCTCTCACATTCACGCCAGCAGAGTCAAAACGCATCCTGGAATTTCTGTATTTTATTCTGACTCGCAAAAATACTCACAAAATGCTTTGATGAGGCTGATCATGTCGGTGCTTATAGCAGATTGAGTCGTCCCTTTTCTCATGCTGCTGAACGCCCGGCACACTTTGATAACAGATATGAACGCTCTTTGACTTTGACATCAAAATACCTCTTGTTCCATGAACACAGAGGCTTGCTTGTCTCTAGACTGAAAGTAATAAATGAGCACTAAACCACAGAGGAGAGCTCCGGATGGATTATTTTACTTATATTATTTTGTGTCCCTTAAAAATTGATACTACATTCTGTTTTAAAACACTCAGTTTCATAGTACTCATCTATAGAGTCATCCATGGTTCACTGATTGAAAAAACATGAGGGGTACACCAATTGTAGTTTTCTGACCTATCATCAATCTTTAAAATGCCTGACCTGCCGATTCCGATTTTGGCCGATACTAATTTTTTTAATAACTGACAAAGTCAGGTGTTATTAGGTCACCTTCAATGTTCCAACCCTATTTTATTGAAAATCACTGAACAATATCCTTGAAACAATACAAACATTTTAACTACACAACAGCTTTCTCTCTCAGCAGAGCAAAAACGAACCATGGCCGATCAGCGGTTCTCATGTAAGTATTGGTCGATCACTCTAAATTCAGGAAATTGGGGCCAAATTATCGACAAACCCCTAAAAAGACACGTTACAATACCATTGGTGTCTATGTTCAGGAGATATTGTTCTATCTTTTCATTTCAAAAAAAGGACAAAAGTGTAAAACCAGAAGTAAGACATAGCTTTAAGGCCCATCTAAGAAGCAAAATTGTGTCTGAAACATCAATTGAATTACCAGTTTTTTCATTTTGCGCTTCATTGGTTCTAAATGTTTTGAAGCATTTTATTAGCTCAGAGCATCCAAACAATCCATCCATTACCAACTTATTCCTTTCATGGTTATGGGGGTCATGTCTAGCTTTCTCTGTGTGAGGGGTGAAGGACATCCTGAACAAGTCACAAGTCCATCAGAGGGCCACATACACACAAACAACTATCCATGCTCTTGCATTGAAAGAACATGCAAGTTCTACTCAGAAAAGTCCCCAACCAGGACTTGATTCGACAACCTTCTCGCTGAGAAGCAACAGCTCTACCAGCTAATCCACATTGTTGCTGCATTCAAATGAAACCTTCTAAATAAACTTGGAACAATATTTTATCCTTCATATTCTGAAACATTTGTGTGCACTCCTTGTACAACAATTGTCATATCTATCATGCGAGTTTGCTCACTGCAGCAATCCCTGAAGCAGAGAAAATCTGTATTTTATATTTAATCTGAAATGTGTTTAGAATATAGGTGACTGTTGAAACATTTAAATTGGAAAAATTTGTGTTCGTCAACTTTTGAAATGTGCTGCCCTTATCTTACTCTATAGATATTTCCTAAACATTTGCCTTGTTCAGAATGACTTGAACTGATAAAGTGGTGCATTTTCTGCTTTTCTGGAGTTAGCATGGGCTCTTATTTGTACTTTTACAGTTATGTGCTGACTTGTTTTGAAGTTAATGAACCTGTAAATGGGAATTTGTCTAACTTTTTAACATTACTGAACCTGAATGATGTATTGCTTGATCTCAAACCAAATGCAAACATATATCAACTATTCAGAGGGAAGCTATTTGGAATCCAAGGCATACTTTAGTAAATGGTGGAAATTATTTCTAAATCTATGCATTAAGTTTAATAAACCGAGAGAACAGATTCCAAACCTATCTGCATGGTTTATCAAACTGAAGGAACGAGTTCTTACAACCTCAAATATGACACCCGGGGAAGCTCCATATTCTGCAGTATTTTAATAGATAAAATTGTTTTTATTATTTGAACATTTCCTCTCAAGCAACAATCATTACAAAGTGTCTGAGCAAATACTACCCAGTGGCTGATGTTGAATACCCAGTGCAGTTTTCTGCTATAGAGATCCCATGTATCTGTTCTGAGTACAAACTAGAATTTACACCGATCAGCAAATAAAAATGAGAATGTCTGCCCAGATATTTGACCATAAAACACAAAGTTTTAGAAAAATGTACAGACTTGTGTTCAAATCCTCTTAGGTGATCTTTGGACACTTTTTTAAAATACAGGGCAAAGAACACAATCAATCGTATCTCCCTCCCACCCGTCCAGATAAGAAAAGTGGTCCTTCTATATTCATAATCCCCTACAGTTAATTATGAGTTGGCTATTAAATGTTGCATTTGTGTTTCCCCTGGGCTAATTAATTACATGCATTTGCCCACCGAACAGCGGACATTTAATTGAAACTCAGATAGGAGAAAGTGGGTTTGTCAGAATGGCAAGACTGCTTTCACCTTTCAAAATACAGGCTGAAAGGTGTGCGATTAGATGAGAACAAATGATGGCCATTTTTTAAGATACCCTGTACACATTAATTAAAATTCATCATGCTAGGCCAGAAGACTGTGTTCTTTACAGAAACTAATTAAATGTGACCAATGCTAGGTTTAGCAAATGAACAGGTACCACAGCAAACCAACATTAATAAACACAAAAATGGCTAAAATGCAGTCAGTTTTTTGGATATTGAGCTAATATTTGGTGTTGTAGCTGAGAGTCAGGTTCATCACTTGTGTGAAGTTGCTCCCCCCCATGTTCTCTGAGCACTGACCCCACATAGCAGACAGGTGTGGACCAGGTCTGGTGTCAAGCTGGCATTGCTGGATGACTGCTGGCATGGCAAGGTGGTTTGGTGTGACACCCACTCATAACACTGCTGTTACGTGATCCTCCCCCTCTTGTTGTTTTATACCATTAGAACCTTCCGTCCTGAGTTTCTGTCTAAATACCTTAATATTAACTGCAAGTCAAACAGACACAAAGCCAGCAGGAAGCAAAATATGCTAATCAATGACATTTTCAGGTTTTGTTTTAGTGTTTTGAATTTGATTGTGTGTCTGTGTACCCTTCTAACTTGTGCCCTAAATTAAACTTTAGCTCACTAACTGTAGCAAGCTGCTGTTTTCCTTTGGAACATTTCCTAGGACCCTCTTTTAGGAGAAGCTATTGAAAAGGGCTTCCCCTGTCCAACACCTGCAACAAGAAAAATAAGTACATTGTTTAAACAAACCATTCAAAATGCACAAGTAGCAACAAATATCTACAAATCAAAACCCGATTTTATAGCATTTTGATGCCTCTGTAAGCCATACAAAGAACTAATTTATGTAGATTGATGTTCAATTCAGTACAATGGTCATGAACTTTTAACTGAGAAGGACTTCAAGCTGTATTTCATTGTTAGATTTTTGAGTTATTTTTTTCCTTGTGTTCAGACGGAAAGCAGATGAAATAAAAACAAGTTAGTCATTAGGACTCCTGACCCTCCAACCTTTAAGGGAAACAGAAGTAGTTTAAAATATTAAAAAATATCAGCCTAAATATTTGAGCACTTTGAGTCTTATTATTATGATTATCTCTTCATATCAATTAAAATCTTTTATTTTATACTTATAATAGACCTTTTTCACATTCAAAAGCACGCATGAAACATGTGTTTTGATTGGTCGGCGAAATGCCAAGTTCCTGCAAAAATCAGAAGTGTGTGAATGTAATTTGAGAGAGGTGACGATGGTGAGAGTTGTAATGTTGATGCGTGGTTTCGGAAAATTGTGGACAACCAATGGACAAAATCCCTGAAAAGTGTGCTGCAGATCCAAGAGGATGTCGTTGTGAAGCAACTGTCGAGGGGGGCCACCATGTCAAAGAAGACTATCGCTGAAACAAGGAGGTTGAAGTCAGTGAGAGCTATCGCGTTTACTGGTGTTTAATGTTTAGCTATCTCGTTATCATGTATGTTTAGAGACACACATTCATGGATGGTTAACTTCACAAACACACAAATATGTGTTTTGATGACATTTAACTCACATGGTATTTCTTCACATCTGTCCAGTAGCATGCTCTTTTGCTGTGGGAGGTTGTTCTTTCTTTTGTCTGTTTTGCATATTGAAGATGTAGCATAGGAATGTAATCCACAGAGTTTCAATCATTAATTGCCATGCCAGAAACAAAATGCGGATTACACACTTTACTGTTTTTTAATACAGTTGTGACAACGAAGCGCATTGAGCCACAGCTTTCTTGTTGTAGCAGCTTTGCTCAACTTTCCTAGAGGAATTTGGTAAAAGGAGAAAGCTTCCCCTTTAACTTTTACTCAATCACGTTGCCTCGAACAATTATACACACTACAACAGTCACTTTTCCCCATTGCTATCATTGGAAAAAATGTAAATACTTTCGCAAAAACCCTGCGTGCGCATGTGTTATAAATGAAATGTGCAAAAGGTCTATTAGATTAAGTACTTATTTCTGTTTTCTTCTATTTTCCATTTTTATTGATAATGTCAGAAAAATCAAGTGTAAATGCTGTACTGAACTCTTTGTCCTATTGATGCAGATGTTTGTAATATTGAACTCTGATCTTAAATGTTAAGATTATCAATGTCATTTATTGTACTCTTTATGTCTATTGGTGAGAAAATGACATTCTTTCTAAGAATGCATGGCTTTAAACTTTAGTTTACAAACATTGGAAATAAAGTTATTTACCTTTTTTATTTTTATTTTGTCTTTCATCCATTCACTCATTCCTGGATCTACTCAGGGCCTTTTCTTAATGATTGAAGGCCCTTACAGTTTGCTGCTGGTTGTCTGTGTTCAAGACTTCGGTCTTGCAGGTTTTCTCTGTAAACATTATGGTCTCATCAAGCCAATGACAATAGACAATGCATGATGGTGGCTGTGAGGCAGTCATGATTTAAATGGACAAGGTCAAGTGTTGCATTCTAAGTTTGGATAAGAGCTCATAGAGCTTCCACCTTAACTATGATGCCAACAAAACCTGACGTGTTGCTATAATACTGAGGGCACACTTTGAGGCAAGTATGGAGCAATTGGTGGCTAAAAACAACTTCACTCACTAAAAAATATCTGCCAATGAAAAAATAAAAAATTGAGAAGACGTGTCCTGGGTGAGAAAGCTTGTACCAGCAGCGACAAATCAGAAGAGCTTATTTCATCAGATTTCTTCAGAGATCTTCAGATGGTAAACATGCTTACTGAGCGTAATGTTTGTGCTGAAGCAATAGGAGTTTGTCATGCAGTGTAATAAAATACACCAGGGACACCAGGCTTGCTGACTTGTTGGCAAAGAGGGCTCCTCAGTATGGCCTTTTTTGTTAAGCTGAGGATAATGAGAAATTTGCAAAGACAGGTAATTCACGTTTACAGCACTATAGTGTGACAAGGTTCAAGATAAGGCTTTACAAGTAGCAGGCATGCAGGGATCTAATGTTTCACTGTCAAGATGATTAGTATTCTAAGGAAATGTAATGTGATGCACAGGCCTGAAAAATCTGCATTATTTAATAGGTCTCTACAAACTTGCTGTGACAAGCTCCCGTGTTTGGTTATAGCACAAGACTACAGGATATCCTGTTGAACAGACCTTTTCTCTTTCAAAGTTTGAACACGAAGTGCCACGTCTTCAAAAATCACCCAGCAAGGATGGTCCTGAGTAACATGTTGAGCTGAATTGACAACCAGCAGAGAGATCTTGTTGCCAAAAGGTTAAGAATGTCCAAAAGCAAAACATTTACTGCTATTCCTTTGGGTAAATATAAATGAGAGGTTAACTAAAGAATAAGAATGGAGCAGTTACAACAGTTGTCAATGGTTATGTTCTATATTGCCTGGACAAAAAAATGTTGCCACCCAAAAAAAGGACACACTCTAATATGGACCACCGTTAGCTTTGATTATGGCCCACATTCACTGTGGCATTATTTGGATAAGCTTCTGCAATGTCACCAGATTTATTTCCATCCAGTTTTGTTTTAGTTTTTCACCAAGATCTTGCATTGATGATGGTAGAGTCTGACCACTGTGAAAAGCCATCTTAAGCACATCCCAAAGATTCTCAATTGATTCTGTGGAGCCAATCCATGTATGAAAATGATGTCTCATGCTCCCTGAACCACTCTTTCACAATTTCAGCCCGATGAATCCTGGCATTGTCATCTTGGAATATGTCCGTGACATCAGGGAAGAAAAAAATCCATTGACAGAATAACCTGGTCATTCAGTATATTCAGTTTGTCAGCTGAACTCATTCTTTGAGCACAAACTGTTGCTGAGCCTTGACCTGACCAACTGCAGCAACCCCACATCATAGTTAAATCCACGTGGTGACTTTTTTTTGGGCCAGGGAGTGTAAATCTGTTGTTGTCGAATCTGGCAATCGCAGACACATGTAATCAGTTCACTACATTACTGAGCCACAGTTGGTTTTTTTTCATGTTGTCAGCCAGCCCATCTCTGTTACTACCTCACTCTGCAACACAGAGATGCATCAGGGCCAGGCTGACTTCAACCCACCTCACCCCCTCTGTCCATTCAGAAGACACACCAAGGTAGCCAGAACACATCTCAGTCCCAAATTGAGGTGTCTTGTAAAAGAGCCTGGAGACAAGTGAAAAACGTATCTCTGAAATCCAGTACAAGGATATAGGTATTTATGAATTCTCAGCGCTCAATAAGGGAAACTCCCTCCCACACCTCTAATCAGTTGGGAACCTCTTATCGCCATTCATACAGACAGAGCCAAGGAGGTTATGTTTCTTAGCATCTGTACTTTGTTACCTGTTCAGTTTGGCTGTTAGGTTTTTGTTTTCATTTCATTACCATAGTTCTCTTCTGTTCCAGTATATTGATAGTCACAGCACAAACCTGTTATTAACACACCTGTTCCCTCTCACTAATCACCCCTCCCATCCCTTTCTGTCAGATCTTCATGTGTAAATCTTGCTTGGTACAGTTTTGTTGTTGTTTGTAATGTAGCCAGCCTACTAGAGGGCACACGTACTTTGTGTCTTCAACTTCTGGCTTCCAGTCCTCTGTTTATGTGATGTTATGTTTGCATTTCATTACTTCACTAACCTAAATACAAAAAGAAAAGAAAAAAATTTCCTTTGCTGTGTGTGAAAAATGTCAAAGATATAGACTTGGGTTTCTTTTCACTTTCTTGAACTTGGGTTTTGTGGGCCATAATTACTCAAATACCACAGCAGATTGCCGTCTTTTCATAGTTGGCCATATTATAAACAATGGGAAAAGGAGAAGGGACAGGACAATGCTTTCACAAGCACAAAGCATCCAAGTTTAGCATTCTCATTTGTCTGCATTGCAGAACCCTTTTTGTGCTGCATATGGGTATAAATAAGCCAAATGACGGTGTAAAAACAACCTTTCTCTCAGGTTACAGACACCCTGTTGTGGTGCTACATTAAAACACGTTTATTTTAACCTGGAAACTGAATAAATCTGTGTCTTTTTTAAAACAAAGAGGCATTAAAAGTAATTATGCCAACAACACAAACATAATTAGCACAGCGTGAAACTCTGCGCCTTTTCTCGTGAATTTTCCACCGCTAATTATCTTTGATATGGTTCAACAGTTTGTTGCCTGATACTCAGTAAAGATCTTTTTCACTTGAGTGCTTTTTATTTACTTCTCAGTTTTTCATCTCAGAACTGTCTTCAAAATATCTTTATAATGTCAACATCCAGTAGCATTATTATCTCCAGCTTATGTTTAATTCTCATGGCTATAACTCTGAATGCTATGGGGACTTTAAGTAGCCGTGCACTTGACATAGTTTTATTGTTTCCTGTTAGGCTTTATTGTTGCAGAATGTTTGTGGCTGGTTTCCTGACTTTCCTCTCAAAGTGCCCTCGGTAGTGACAGCCAACAACGTTCTTGCATGTCAGTGACACCTTCAAAGAGGAGTCAAGTGAAATCTATTTATAAACTGTTTTTAACAAGCAGATTTGTCTCGGAGCCAGGCAAGATGATGGAGAATTAAAAATGACAAAAGAGCATCACAGCTGGATGGTGGAATAAAATGGTGCAACATGGTTCTGGCAAACAAAATACAATATATAGGTGTTGCATTTTTATTCTGACTGTACAGTCACACTAAAAATATATATATTGTGATATTTTATATATTCAGAGAATGTTTATTTTTCTGAATCTTACTGAGTCTTATAGCAAGTCAAGAAAATATCAATCATTTATTTAACAAAATTTTAAATAAATGTAAAGACAATTAAGAAATAAAATCTCAGTATTGCACAGTTTACATGGAAACTAGGATATAATAGTTAGGTTTTTGTGAGGTTTTATCTTGGTAATCTCCCAGTGGCATTTAATAGATACACAAGATTTAGTATGGAGATCAACAAAAGGCATTCCCAACTCAAGATCAGGTCCAAACTTGAGTACATTCTTAGGTTACAGACAAAAACCTTAATTCTAGAGTTTTACATACGATGACAAAATTAAACTGATTTGATCTTTACCATATTCTATGTCATTAAATCTGGAGTCATATGTGGTGCACTTAGTAGAGCTGGCATCTCTCAGCAAGAAGGTTGCAGGACTGTATCCCATTCTGGTTGATGTTTGCATGTTTTCCTAATACCTCCACAGGTTTTCTACAGGTACATTGATTTTTTTTCCCTGTTAATTCAAATTTGTCTGTAGGCATAAGTGATAGAGTCTATTGTTGCTCTCTATAGATGCTTCTCCATTGTCAAGTCTCCCTCTAATCGGTTCATGTCTGTTGGGCTCAACTCAAGTGTGGGTGTGTCTCCAAAGCAGCGTGTTCCTCACTCTGTGCATGGATCATCAGCAGGTGGCTTCAGCTGTTATGGTATAATCGTCCAGTAGTCTGACGTCTTTTTTGTTCTTGTTACTGCTCTGTTTACAAGTGCACATGTACGGTAATTGTAGCAGCCAGTTTGTCTGAAACCTCCCGGTATGCTTGCTCATTTCAGACTGCTCTGTATAGTCCAAGCTGTATACACGTTCCTGAGTTTAGAGGTAGAAGACTCAGTCCCTCCAGAAAGTTGCGATGCTGCGATTGCAACAATTAATGTAAATTCAGTCATCATTCACAAATTCTGCGCAGGCTTGCCATTTTCAGCAGTCATCATGACTGGTGAAAATGGCAAGCCTGCGCAATGATGCGAATGATGACTGAATTTACATTAATTGTTGCAA
>JARVJO010000173.1:446788-463130 GCA_031762555.1 Cynodonichthys magdalenae | reverse complement strand
CTTCTACATTAAATACGTTAACAAAAACATACAATGAAAAGTTCCTGGACTGCTAATAGATTTATCTCTTGGGCAAATATATAGTTTTACAAACCACAACATTGGCAATTTTCTCAGCTTTAATTTAAGCCAAAGTTTATAAAAATCAGTTAAGGCGCTATGAATGTTTTTGTGACAGATTGATGCACATCTCTCATTGAAACTGTAGCATTTTGTTGACGTGACTCAGTGAATAGTAATGGCGCCTGTGGCGGCGCGTCGCTAGCTATAGCGGCTACAGGCAATGTCCAATCCAGTAATATATATCAATGTGCCAGTCCTGCGGCCTCCACAATATTTATTTTATTTTAATTAGAAATTTATTTATTTCCTTTAAAACAAAATAACTACATACAATAGAAGAAAAAACATATATAAAAGTTAAATAAAATTAAAGGTAGCAGATGAAAAAACTTTTATAATATCTACCCCTCGATATAAGATTCAGTATTGTGAAGGCATGCCAACCAAGACAGCTGAGCAACATCCAGAGCCTTGAGAAACTCATGAGCATTTTAACTACATCTGTGACCCCAAGTCTCCTGGCTCAAACACATTTGAGAAGGTCCGAGAAGTTTTCCTTCCACCATTCGATGACATGACTGGTTGAGGTCAACAGCATCCCACCTCCACTATACTCAGTATTCGTAGTGCTTCTCCTGTCTCAGCTGCCAACAACCATTATGTAAAATATTATAGGACTATCTTAGTTAAAGTGATTTTTTGGGGGGGTTTAATATTCATGGTTTGTAAATTTTTACTTGTTAATTTCTTGTCAACATTTCTACAAATATATCATTTGTAATATTTAACTTGTGTTTTTAGTTGTCTTGTGTTGGACTTCATCTTGATATTTTCACTTCAGTAATTGTTTTGCATGTTAGTGTTTCAATTTGTTGTTTTGTTTGTTTTCCTTTTATCTATTTTTCTTTTTGGTTTTATATTGTAGGGTCTGCTGTCCTCGGTTCTTCTGGCCTTATCCAACATGACCTTGATTTGCTGATTGCTACTCATCTGTCATTTATTTGTTCACTCAGTAACTAAAAGCTCTTTTTCTGCAGGGCTTTTACTCCTGAAGTGTTTTTAAAGTTCATGTTTATCATTCATTCATTTGACTCTTGCCTTTGTAGCCCAGGGTTTGGATCCTATCTGCTCTGTGCAATGATGCATATTAGGCACACAAATGGAAATGGTTTGTTATGATTTCTGAAGAGTTTCTTTTAGCTTCAGATTTAACTATAATAGTACACATCCAGTGAAAATACTCATCTTAAACACTGCCAGGACATTACTTGTGGTTTTAGGATTTCATCTCCCTTTTGATTGCAAATTTTGATTTTTCTTGTGGGTGTGCATGCTACTGAAAAAGGTTAATAACAATAATAGGATTGTGTGGGTGCATATGAACGTGTGAGTGTGACAATATACTGTTGTCATGCAATACCTCAGTGTGTTTAAAAGGGAAACAACTATGCTCTGCTCATTTTGTTGTCTGAGTCAATTCATCTTCCTATGTATGCTCATTAAAAAAAGAAATGTTGCAGAAGGGAGATGGTTTTTTTTGGCACATGTATTTAAGAAATTAAAAGTTGGAGCTTAAAGCTGGATTTTTTTCCAGAGTTTCTGTCTGTGACGGCCAGACTTCACATCACCTCGTCTCTTGAGGACAAAGAAAAAGGAGAAATGCAGAAGAATAAAAATATCCTATTATAAAAAGAAACAAACCCGAATGCCAAAATGCAATAATAGAACACCTTAAAATGTTAAAAATGGAAGTGGGAATATTTGTTGTCAAAGGGAAGCAAAGAAAGGCAAGAAGAAGAAAAGACAAAAAACTATTGTGCCTCAGCTTATGAAGGCTCATCCATCTGTTGGGTTTGGAACTGACAGTTAACCTAAATCACTGTGTAAAACATGTTTTGTGTATTTCTATACAAGACTTAAGAAAAACCTTTACCAAAATATTTTCCAAGAAAAGTTGTAATAGAAAGTTGTTTTTTTTGACTCGTATTACGAACTTCTTAAACCTTGATGAGTATTTTTCAAAAAAACTTTGGAGGCTGAAATAATGTGAGATTTTTAGGACTGTAGTTGCGTGACATGAACAATGTATGTCATTCTTTTATTCTTATTTGGCACTGATCACATTGATATTATAAAATAGCATCTTGTTTTATTCTGTTCAGCATTTTCATAATGTGAATGGGATATATTTATTTCATGCACCAGTAGCAATGGTGGCAATTTGTTCACTAGATACAAGTTTACTCTGATTAGCTGGAGACTAATTTGTTTGGCGCTTCTGTTTTTTGGGAACTCTTGTGTTTGAGTTCTAGTTCTTGTGTTTTATCCAATCAGTTTACCTCTACATGATCTTGATCAGTCTGTGTGTTTAGCGTTGAGTTTAGATTACCAATAGTTTATTTAGCCTGAGCTCAGATTTAGGTTCATAGCACAGTTTGACTCTCTGAAACACACACACAAGAATTAAGACACAGTACCTATAGTTTACATAGTTTTATTACAAAAGTGGATATTTACAAACCAAGAAATGAATTATGAGTATGAGGGTTCCAGTACTTTATTGTAATAAGAGTCAGTGATGAAATATCAAAGTCTAAAATATAGGTTTATATTTTAGATTAATGTGGATGAAGAGAAGTGAAAACTGTGGATGCATGAAAGGCCTTGGTTCAGCTCCGGGAGGGCATCACTGCTTGCAGGAACAGTGGTTGAATCTTGGTACCTCAGAGCTCACGTTGGTCTGGCATCAGTTCCTAAGAGTTCAAATCACTCAGTTTCCTCAGATGGAGGAGAACATGCAGCCTGTTCTCACTCATCAAGTTGAAGTTAGGTTCGGCTGTCTGGTTGCACCGTCTTAGCAGCAAAAAGACTATCAAAAGGAACACAGCTTATCTGCAGTATTTCTCAGATGAAGTAAAAATAAAAGGATTAAAATATCAGTTTTATGGCTTGATCCTGCAATGGGAGACCATGTTCAAAGGAACTGACCATGAGAGAGAGAGAGTACATTTCTTTTGTGCTCTTTCTAAATAAATACCAAAGAGTATTATAACATAAAAGAAACCATATCTACCAAATGTTTTGAGTTAGAGAAAACGCGAATCTGACCATTGAAAAAATAGTTAATTTATTAGCTGTTAGCTGATTAGCAGAACCATACCCATTAGTGTTATTAACACTAAAGACCAAAATGTTGAAGCCACTGGGACAAGGACACCATAGCAGCCACTAGACAGAAGAAAAAACTAACTGCTTGTTGTTTGCTATGCAGCTGAGACAAATTGGCAACAATTACATTAGAAGTGACATTTTGCTCTTGTATTAACTTCATGGATTTCTTGGCACAAGGGGAAAAGACTTTCAAATAAACAACCTTTCTAAAGTGCTTTCAACCAATTCTTTTTGCACACAAACTGATGAAATTCTCAGCATATTTTTCTTCCAATGTTTACATTAAGGACATTTGTTTAGAACAACGATTGCTTGAAACAAAATCAAGAAAAACCTTATAATACAAATCTGAGACAAAAAAAGTCATATAATAGGAACAAAAAATAATAGAATGTCTTGTTGACAATCACTTGATCTGTGGTCCGGATCTTTGTCAACTTGTACAACACACTAGGTTTTCATGTTGGCAGGATACAACAGGGTGCTGCTGGCAGGGTGGATATGGTTCAGTGTGCTGCCAGCTATGCTCTCTAATGGGTTCTGTGACCATGCATTACAACAGATGACTTTTCTTCTGTGGGCAAATCTCACTTATGGTAATTGGGTTCTAAACTTTACTTAAAATATGGCATATTTTTTAAAATGTTGAATAACAAAATAAGGCTTTATTTATGTTGGTTTTAAATGCTGAATTTGTGTAAAACAATAAATTAAAATGAAGTAATTGTTTATATCAGGCAATTTTACTCTTTCAAATTAATTGAAGTCCCAAAACCAGGACTGAAGCATCCTTACTTTGTTTTGGTCATTTTTCTGTCACAATTTTTGATTTCCTACATCTTTTGCAGCTTTATGAAAACCTGTACAAAAAAAAGACAACATGAAAAGGTGCAGCATATCAGGAATAGTTTATGACTTTCTGTAGCAGGACTGATGAATACTCAGTATGTTCTAATGCATCAGATTTCCTAAATGTCCACATTTATTCTCATATTTTAGCTTTGCATGCTGTATATATAACTCTTTACACTTCATTTAAACTCTTTTTTTATGATAAACACAGTCTGCTGATTCAAAAAGTGATTGATTTGTTGGATCCTATAGTTCTCCTCACATCATTTAACATGCATATTTTTAATACCTTACCTTTGGGGACTAATAAGGCCTGAGTTCTCTGAGGTTCAGACTTGGCACGTTTACCCATAATGTGAGGCTTAATTTGGCATGTTATCAGAAGTGATACTTATTTCTCACTGCTTAATATTAAAAGCAAAGAAACCACAGTAAACTCCCCTCAACTAAGACAGAGGTGTGTGTTTTTAGGACTCACAGCACAAGATAAACAACTTGAGTTGCACTGAATAGAGCAGCAAATGAGAGAAAGAAGACTTTATTGATTCTTGTTCTGAAGCACAAAGGAGCACATCCACACCTTTTTTCCCCCTGTGGTATTATATACACAACACAGAATAAAGTACATAGAGAACAGACAATCATTTACCTGAACAGAGACTGTATATGAAAATGGACAACATGTCTCCATCTACTTCTGTTGTACCAAAGTGGAGCCAAAACATCCTGTTTACAGACACTGACTTGTGGTATTTCTGGGGCTTGTGTCTGCACATTAGGAATGTGGGTTTCTAATTTTCTACTCAAACATTATCATGGTGTCAAATCTACTTTTTGTAAGTATTAAATAACTAATAACAGCTAAATGTGTAAAATAAATACATTTTTGAAAACAAGGTGAGACACTGCATGACTTAACTGAAGCCAAAACTTAAAATAAGTTGTCTAAGGAGAGTTTTCTATCACCCATGTTTTTCATGCTTGTGAGTGTGTGTTTGTTACCAAAGTATCTTATAAAACACAAACACAAAACACAAATTTGAACACAACCAGCAGAAAGTTATCATTAAATGTACAACTGATTAATTTTTAGTCAATCCAAAATGGCAGCCATAGACAACTGACCTTAAAAAACAAAGAATGACTAATTTACTGAGCAAGAATCCACGTAGCAGATGGTGTGGGCCAGATCTGGTATCAAGTTGGCACTTTTGGCATGGCTAGTGGTTTGTCAGCTGGATGTGGGCCAGGTCTGGCAATGATGGCTCTGTTTTTAAGATGGCATGCTGCATGCTAATGACCCAGGTGTGTTTTGGTTTATGTGGTGGTGGCTAATGCAAGTACCACCTCTGGGCCACTAAAGGGTTGTCGGTCTTTGCGATATCTGGGCCGAGTGCATTGTGTGACATTGTGAGTGCATTGCCGAGAACTTTACATGATGAAACTAGCATTAATATACCTTTATCAGTTTTTACACAATAGCAGTTTAAGTTCTGTGATATTTGAGTAATTTATGAAGAGCCACCTCTGATCCAGATCTCTCAGCTCCTGAACAGTTCTGAGCAGTTCCTCAAAACAAGTAAATATTGTGTGTTTGCGTGTGTGTAATCATTTCTGCTAGAGTGAGGACCACTTGCAAGTTAGTTACTATCAAAGTGAGGTCTTCAGTGTAAAGTCAGGACCTTTTCCCGGTCCTCACTGTTTTGCGACTCTACTGTGCTCTACTAGTTAGGTTTAGCAGTATGGTATGAATTAAGTTTTGGTTCAGGTTAGGGTTAGGAATAAACTAATAATGGTTAGAGTTTGGGAAAATGTCTGGGTTAGGCATAAATGCAGTTACAAAAATGAAGGGAAGTCAATACAAAGTCCTCAGTTTGATGCAAGTACGAGGATGTGTGTGTGTGTGTGTGTGTGTGTGTGTGTGTGTGTGTGCGTTACGTTTGATTCAGAAAAAACTTCCTTTCAACTCACAGCCTGCTCCTTGAATTATGCCAGGTAAAAGATGAGGAAAAACCACAAGTGGAAAAGGGTGATAGGAAGGTTTTGAGGAGAAACAAAACATCTGAGGGAGAGAGAGCGAAAAACAAATTATTTACTGCAGTATGATAACATGTAGGATGAAACACATTTGAATGACAAGGCAGCCGATATCTGCTAATTGGTTTTGACTGCATGTCTTTGAACTGCCGGTGTGGTGGAGTTTCCAGGCAAACAGTTATCCTTTGCTATCTCAAGTGCTGCTTAATTTTCCATACAAATATCAAACCTCTCTCCACAGCGGATTAGTTGCAATTTAATAGAATTTGCAGTGTCACCGCTCACGGGGGCCAGTTTATTCCCGTGAAAATTAGTGAAACAAATCTTGCTTTAAAGGTGTCTTTCTGCTCCACCTTCAGTATCAGAACACCAACACATACAGCACCACACACATATCTCTTCCAACCTGCACCTCTACATATTTGCACAAACATGAAAATAAAAAATGACCTAGTATTTTTTGAAGGAATGCTAATCTTTTGCTGCCTTTAATGCCTGATTTTTAGACTAAAACCACTAATTTTAAGTCAATATGTGAAAAATTTATGGAGTTATTGTCATTTTGTGTTTGCTGTTGCTGATTAAGTCCCTGTCACACTATACCGTTTTAGACAACTTGTAAAAAGTTTGTTCAGCACTAAAGATGTTTAAGCTGATGATTGAATTTTAAAAAATCTACCGTAAGATTCTTTTAGACTTATTCATACTGTAATGCTAACAATTAGATCAAATAAATAGCTGATCCAAGTAAAACGGTCATAACAAAATTTTCATTAGTCAGCATAAGTTGTCCAAAACGTTGGAGTGTGACAAGACCTTAAGATGTTGCAGTCAGAAAGTCGAATTGAGTTGATTCCAAAAGTGAATCAGTTGTATAGTAAATAATTGTTTTCTGACAGCATCCTTTAAATTCGTGCAGTGGTTCATGAGATATCTGTTTGGGCAAAGATTTAAAACGAATGTTGGAAATGATGCAAACAGAATTCGTAAAAATACAAGATTGGTTCAAGCTAAATAAATTATCACTAAATTTAGACAAAACAAATTATATGATATTTAGTAACAGAAAAATTTAAAGTTGATGGTGTTGACATTTGTAGAGTCAGTGAGGTGAAGTTCTCAGGTGTTGTTATTGATGAAAATTTGACTTGGAAACCTCATGTAAATTACTTAAGAACTAAAATAGTAAAATCCATTGCAGTATTATATAAAGTAAAGGAAATATTTAATGATAAAAGCTTTGTTTATATGATATAATTCAATAATTGTTCCACATTTGATTTATTGTGTTGAAGTCTGGGGAAAGGCATATAAAACATACAAATTCTATTTTTATTTTGCAAAATAAAGCCATAAGAATTATAGCTGGAAAACATTACAGTCATTCATCGAATATATTATTTCATCAATTGAAGTTAATAAAATTTAATGAGTTGGTTGACTATAAGATTTTGCTGATTATGTATAAGGCTCATAAAAACGCATTACCCTTGAACATTCAGTCTAATTTCATTAATAGGGAAAGTACTTATAATCTCAAAGGATTTGAAATGTTTATTAAACCTAAAATTCAAGCTAATCTGAAAGAGAGAAGGAATAACGTTGTGGAACAACTTGACCAGTGATTATAAAAATGCTAGTTCAATGAAGTTATTTGGAAGATTGGTAAAATTTGATTTGTTGATGAAATATGAAAATATAAAATAGGCATTCATATAAGCTGCAGTTTGAGTGGTTGCTATCTTTTCTTTTCTTTTTGTTCTTTTTTTGTGATCTTTTTGTAATTTTTTTATTTATTTACTGTATTATCATTACTATTACTATTATTGTTGTTTTGTTTTTGTTTGTTTATTTGTTTTTATTTAAATGTCTTTTTTTTCTTTTTTCTCTTTTCTTTTTAGTTGATCATTAGGGTTGGAAATCATTAGTTATAATATGTATATATACTTTTTTGTTAAACGGGGTCAGATGTTATAAGATATTTTTCTTCTTTTTGCTCCTTTTCATTTTTCATTTAATGATATTGTTTGTGCTGTGTGAAATTTGTTGTTTTTAAATAAATGAAATAAAATGAAGAAATAAAAAAATTAAAAATATTTTGCTGACAGACAATTAGGGTTGACTGTACGTGTCAAGGTTCAAAGTAAATAAGTCAAATTAATTGTGTGGGTCGATGTCTCAGCAAAATCGTTGGTATTTGTGAATCTGGCTGAATTACACTAGATATTTGTGTTTTTCTTACAGATGTGGTGGACTTCTTGAATTGGGTTGTAGATGTCAATGAATAAATGCTGAGAAAGCTCGTTAAAATCCTACAATGGTTGATGAGATATTTCACCAACAGTCAGAGTTTATTCCAATAGTTAATAATAAAGTTTTAAACACAAATCTTGTTCAGTCAATTAGTGCTCAGAACAAGGAACAGGTACCAACACACCAAACTTTAGCTCATTATTGTTTAAATGAATTGAGTTTTACTTGTTTTTTGCTGTAGCAGCCAAAAGTTAATTAATTGTAGATGTATATCCTGATTTGCATCTCACCATGCTGTTTTTTTCTTTTATTTATTTTTTTGGTTTGTTTTACACAAAATAGAGAGGATGACATTGTGATGAAAATAATACGTTGCTACTACTTTTGATGGTTAAGGTGCAAGTTCCTTTCAAGACCTCATCAAAGATAGGTTTCCTACATTAGTAGTAAGAACTTTCAGTATGATCCATAGGTGGAAAATAACACTCTCACAAAGAGTTCACCTCTCTGTCTGTCTCATATAGGGGTGGGTAACCCTGGTCCTCAAGGGCTGCTATTCTGCATGCTTTAGATGTTTCTCTGCTCCAACACACTTGATTTGAATGAATGAGTGATTAACAGGATTCTGCAGAACTTGAAGAAGCAAAGTCAGTCACTGAATCAAGTGTGATAGAGCAGGGAAACAAGTCAAACATGCAGAGTAATGCCCACTCCTAGTCTAGGCTTTTTATTGACAGCCTGAGACTAGATTATGTTTTAGAAAGGTTGAGTTGTTTCCTGCTGAACAGATACATTACATTAGATTCACATGCACAGCCAACATCAGCTATGAATCTACAATATAAAGTATTCTGTATATTATTAGGCCATATATTTACAGTGTAATACACTAAAAGCAAACACTTTTTTTACAGATACATGACCTTTCAAATTGATATATATTGTATTATTTTATTTGAATAAAAAGACTGTGTGGGAATGTTGATGGAAATTATTATGTTGAGTGTGGCTCTGCATAAATTTTTGCCACATTTGTTGTTCTTTTGTAAGAAGACACACCAGTTGTGCAAGTCGATACTGGTTCCCAGTCTTGTACACGTCTGAACAGCTGATACTGATTTCTCTCTAAAAACTATGATTACAAAACACAAAATCTATTCAATCAAATTTATATTATAATAAAAAATTGCTATTTTTTGATCAATTTGTCCAATCCTGCTGCAATGTCTATGGGGTTCAGTCGCGGAGGGTGGGGGGTGTTAAGTATCTATTAATAAAGATGCATTAAATTGCTGAGGGACAGATTACCACACAGCTTTCACACTGCACCTCAATACAATGCTAATTATTATATTTTATAATAATCATGTCAATGGCTGCAAAAACATTAGTTTTTCACCAAAGTCGTCTGTGGCCAATTAAAATTAAAAAGCTTGAACAGAATGCATTTACATTACTCAGAGGAATATATTTCAGCTGGATCCTATCGCTGGCTGTAAACAGGCAGTTGGTATTTAATTACGCAGATAGTTTGTAGTTTGAATTATTTGTTGTATTCAGAAAATAATTTGCAGAGCAGCTGATCTTATTGGTTACTTTTTAAAAAGAGTTTTTGTGCAATTCAAGCTCAAACTATGTGTTTGGGGGAGCTGAAGCTCAGCTACTACAAAAGTTTTAAGTCAGTTTTACTGATTTCTAGTTTTTTTATGTTTGGTCAGTTAGTTAATCAGTTTTGGAGGCAAATCAGTGATGACTTATAGTAGTTTCATTCAAATCTGTCCATCAAGGTATTTTAGTAACACACACACCAATACACACATACATTGGCAAAAACACTATCGCCCACTTTTACCTTTCAGCAGCAAAACCTAATTAAAATACCCACAAAGCAAAATCTGTCTGGCCCAGTTTTGGCACAGATGTGTTTTGCCAGAGGTGGTTCATGCATGGGCCAGCACCACATAAACCAGACCACAACTTGGCCAGTTGTGGCATGCCATTATATAAACAATACCATCTGGCTCATATCTGGTTGACAAACCACTTGCCATGCTAGCAGTTAGCGAGAAGTGCTAGCTAGTCATCAGATCTGACCCACACCTGTCTACTATGTGAGTTTATTTGCAATGACATAAAATAATAGATAATAAAAACTTTAGAACCTTTTGCATTTTAACACAAAAAAAAGTAAAATCTAGAAGCAGTTAGCACTGATGCCTCACACCATGGGTTTGATCCCCACTTTGTACCTGGGGCCTTTTGTGGAGTTTGCATGTTCTTAACATGTTAGCGTGGGTTTTCTCAGTGTACTCAGGTTTCCTCCCACACTTCAAAAACTTCTTTGTTGGGCTGCCTTCAGGCCCAGGCCTCACTTGAAAAAGAGATCTGTGATCTCAATGGGATTTGCCTGGCTAAGCAAAGGTTAATAAATCAATTTTTAAAAAATCATCAGATTTCACTCTCATCCTGTGGTTTTATTGACTCTGTTAAACTAAGATGATCCGTCTCCTCAGACTGAATATCACTTTCTGTCTCGTCTTCCAGGACTTCCACCCCTGGTTCTCTCTGCAGGCGGGAGGGACTGTCTGCGAGCCGGAGACACATGCTCCAGCGACGACACCTGCAGCCCACGACTGCGCACCCTCAGGCAGTGTGTGGCGGGAGATGGCAGCATGAAGCTGGGGCCCGGGGCAAGAAACCAGTGTGAGAATGCAATGACGGCGCTCTTGTCCACCCCATTGCATGGCTGCCAGTGTAAACGAGGAATGAAGAGGGAGAAGAACTGCCTGAGTATTTACTGGAGTCTCCATCAGTCTGTGCTGCACGGTGAGACTGACAATAGCAGACAGATAATGGCTGATTGTGGCGTGGGCAACAGCATGAATAGTATATTGCTGGGAAATGCTTGTAGAAATAAATTAGGCCCACACCTCCACTCAACAGATTCCAAAATGAAATGAAAAGGGTGATTATTTTGTCAAAAACAGGTAAAACTGTAGTTCAGATTTGGATTATTCCACCCACACACACACATTATTTTTATAATTTTTGTACTTCTTTCCATTACTCTTTTCTGAGATTGTCACTAAACCCCATTATTTATCATCCCCTGGTATTCAAACACAGGAATTTAACTGGCACTCTCACTTTCATCACAAGACAAATATGTGTAACCGTACAATGAGGCTGACAGTGAGACACGACCTGCAGATGCACAGATAAAACAGCAACCTGGGCTTTACATTCAGGATTCTTCTTGAAATGCTGAGCTGGGATTAATGATGTCAACTACAGTAGATGTATTTTGTTGTTTTTCTGGCTGGGTGTTTATGATTGTTTCTTCTAGTTGTTAGTTTCATATGAAAAGCAGAAAATTTTAGAATAAACCAAACATTGTCAAATCAGAAGAAATATAAACTATGCAAACATTTCAATCACAGAACAGTTCCAGCTTAATCAAAATTCCTCCAAAAAAAATCAGATTAGGTGGGTTTGGTGTAAAGTTAATGATATTCTGATCGACTGACTAATGATTACATTTTAGTCAGTCAATCAAAGCCAATTTCTTTCAGATATTTTCTCGTCGTTTGGTTTAAAGCAGAGGTTTTTTGTGCATACTTAAACAGAGTGGGTGTAAGATGACAAGATGAGTTTCTAACAGCATATGTTCAAAATGCTTACATCTATTGATTCACTTGGACACATCATTAGTGATAGTGCCTGACCAAATTTTTTTTTCATAATATTTGACTTTTTTTTTATTGTTTATTTGTTTTTCAATCACAGCTCAGGCTGATGTTAAATTGTTCAAACGCTGCTTATTAATCAGCAAACTGCAGTCAGCTGAAGTTACTCTCTTTCTGCAACACAGAAATTAAATATTGGCTTTTTTCTTTTACTGTACCTCTGTCTGCATTTTGTTGTCCCTCCTCTGACTTTTCTTCCTTCCCTGGTTGTAGGCGTTAGTTGCACGTTTTGGGCTCGCCTCACGTGAGCAGTAGTGTGGGGGGGCAAATGGCAGGTAGATTTGTGAAGGAGGAGGGTTGAGCTAAGAATATTGTTATTGGGCAAATTTACTTAGTGTATGAAGTCTACTTGTACATAATACATTCAACAATGAAAAAAATAGTCAGTAAGCAGCCATTGCAGCGTGGACATTTGAGTAGACGGAGAAATCGCCACCCAGGCTGTTATTGAGAAGGTTGCTCCAACGACGACACTAGTGCTGCTCTATTTCCTCCATAAATGTTCAGCAGTGAAACAGTTTACCAATGGGAGCAATGTTTAAAATGTGTTCAAGCTATGTAAACCGGTATCCTGACTGGGAGTGACCTACTCCAAGTCTGTGTCCAAAAAGCATAAACCCACTGCACTGTCCCTCATGATCCACAATCTTCTTGAGGCCTTTTCTTTTACATTTTTTCATTTACTTTTTTTTTTTATTTCCTTCTGCTCTCGACAAAGGCGGACGCTTTTTTTTCTCTCTCTCTTCAATCTTTCCTCATCTACCCTGCTTTGCTGCCTTTTGGAGCTTTCTTTACATATTATCCAAAACTAGCAATTATGGATCAGGTCAGCTGGTCTCTCAACGTTATTGATCAAATTTTTTCTACGTGGAAATTGGGCAAAAGTGAGCCTTCTTGTCTGGATGGAACATATGCAGCCAGGCACATTATGGATTCCTGGGGATATTGGAAGATAATTTGCCTTTTTTCCATTGTTGATTGAGGATGTTCAAGATGTTTACATAATTGGATTAATGATAGCAGGATTTCTACTGATTGGTGAAGGTGGATATCTGGGCTATCGTGAATCGTGAGTTTCTGGTGAGATATTAAGGTGACAAGCAAATCTTCTGTGTCAGCCTGTTCCCAAAACAACTGTGATTATCTGATTTGGCACCCCCCTATGTGGCCTCGAAGGCTGGGTATCTCAAACCCCACCCTCCTCCTCTCACTCCCATCTGTAAACTGGCATCTGGTATCACTAGGCTGCACGTATGAACAAAAACGTCACTATTCAGAACTATGGCTGGATGGGGCTGTTCGGAGACTGGTTACACACGGTTTTATTTTACAGATGTTCACACATGTGCAAACAAACTCACTGCCTCTGCTGGCGCTCTTTCCCTCTGTTTCTCTCCTCAACCCCACACACACACACACCCCACCTCAGTCTTTGTTCTGTGCACGGGTTTTTTTATGTACCTCATATTGTTTCCTGAGTGGACATAGCATGATGTTCTTTTTTTATCCTCACTTATCAACTTAGTAAATACTTTCCAATATGTCAAATATGTCACTCTTTATGATACCAAATGACTCATTCATGGTCACCATTGTGTTTTGATTTTTAGTGACTTCAGCTGTTTCTGTAGGTAAACCAACGTACCTGGTAGGAGGTAGCTGTTCCCAAATTGTGTTTGAGATGACATTACAATGAGTATTCGTAGATGAAAAAAGAACACACTCTGAAACAACAGCAAATCCAAACAGTGCAAGAACATTTATACAAAGAAACATGATGTGATGCATGAGCATCTTGTGCCAAAAGATCTGAAATATCTCTCCTTACTGCTGCGCTTCTTACTGTTGCATTAGTAATATCTTCCACCTACAGCTGCTTTTTACCATCAGTAGAGCAGTGACTGCAGAAAGATTTTTACTTCATAAATAAACAAAGACTTAGAATCTGACAGCTGTGGAAGATTTATGGAACAATCAAAAACATTTTTTACATGGTTGGAAAAATCTTGCAATGTGAATCTCGTGTTTCTGGGTTACCAGCATTAAATTATGCTTTCTGATCTGTTCTCATGATGTCAGAAGTCACACACACGTGAGCAGACACTGTCCTTACATATTTATAAATGCTAGCAGACATTCTGACTTTAAAAATACACTTCAAATCACTCTTAAACACTGTGATATCCACCTCAGGGAAACAAACCTTAACATTGTTATATTGAAATGAATGACATTTAAGTTTTTTTGCAATTATTTCTCCCTGTTACCAAATTTTAGCTTATGTGAGATCTTATGTCAGAGCTTGAAATATGTCTTCTGTTCTGCTGGCTTAACCGTCCACAATTTAGTTTCAGCTTTTTTTTTTTACACAATTATCAGCAGTCATTCAGCATTCATGCTGCATGTTTGCAGAAAATGTGATTTTTTTTTTTTATTTGGTTTTGTTTATATTTTGTAAGTTTACATCTGATATTTATGCAGTATGATGTTTTTCTCTTCTGTATTGGCAGGACTCAGCTTGGTTGAAAGCTACCCCTACGAACCAGAGGAAAGGGGCTTTGACTATGTTCGCCTGGCCTCCATCGCTGCAGGTGACTGAGAGAGCAAGTTTTTACCTTACTGCCTTAAGTTAGCATCCCTTACATCACAGGGAAATGGAAAATGTGACTGTGGAAATCATCTGCTGCACACAACACACTAAGAGGATCCCCACCAAGCAACCTGTCACAGTAAATTCAGCTTAGGGCTCCATCATGTTGACAGAGCATGAGGTAGTTCTGCAGTTGGGTTTGTGAAGTGTTTGATGAGTTACAGCCTTCACTTCCCTTTTGTCTTGCCTCTGAGCCTGTGGGCTAGCTATAGGGGTTGGTATGTGGGGCTGTTTGCCCCTGAGGCACATTTTAATTACCTATTTGTTTTAATGCAGCTACAAGCAGAACAGCTTGGGAAAATAAAGAAGAGAGTGACAGTGTGAAGAGAAGGAAAAAAACAAAAAATAAAAGAAGAGGAAAAACAAATATAGTGAGGAGAGGAGGCAGCTGATTTGATCAAAGCAACAGCTTTTGTTTTGTTCTTTGAGTACTGTTCACACTTATCATTTTATATCGATTTCGGGTGATCTACCTGAAAATGTTTTGCAACCTAATTTTAGTTACCTGTACTCTATGTAAATACAAACAACCAAATCAGCAACAAACAAGACATAGACAGGTCTGTGATGTTTAGGTAAAAGTCACATTATATGCAGATAAATATAGACTAAATATTTTTGACATAACCTGGTTCAGAGTAATCTTTTGATAAGCTTAATTATTTGACAGACATATTATAGGAGGGGATAAAAAAGGCACTTTTTGATGATTAGTGATGTTACAAGACTGAGAAATTACCCTGTAAATATCCAGCACAGTGAAACAGTGTACTGAGAATTTACGGCTTCACTGTAAATTGAATGTCAGCGCTGTGTTCAGTTAAGTGAATGAAAAAATTTACCTTTTGTCATGTGATTGACACAGGATACTCAAGCTTACAGTGACCACATTGGGTCCAATCAGCTATAAAACAACTGGAACAAAGAAACAAAAAGCACCTTACCACACTCCATCTTGTTAATACACCCTGATTAATAAAGTCTTGACAAAATGGAAAATTTTAGTTCATTGAAACTTTTAGCTCATAAAAGACTGTAAAAGCTGTAGTTTCAGGATATTTCAATGGATGACTGTTTAATTATCTTTAATGACCCAGTAGCTTTTTTTTTTTACCTCATGATGTTCAGGTAATAACTCTGCTGATTTTATGGAGTCACATCAGTTCAGTAGGAGGTCTTACAGCTTGGCTCATTCAGACTTTTAAACAATTTGGATGAAAGGGGTCCAGATTTCCTCCAACACAGAGTTGTCACAGGTGTCTTCATGACCTCTTACTATTCTCCTTCTTGCACTTCCTGGACACCCAGCTCTTGGATTGCTTGGAATCAAAGTAACTAGTTGGTTTATCATGTTTCATGGACAAATATAACTATCATCAGTATAAACACAAAAATTCACCCCATGCTGTATAATCATTCTACCAAATGGATGCATATTCTAAGTAAGGGCCTCCTCCCAGTGGGACGTGCCCGGAACACCTCACCAGGGAGGGGTCCAGGAGGCATCCTAACCAGATGCCCGAGCCACCTCAACTGGCTCCTCTCGACGTGGAGGAGCAGCGGCTCTACT
>JARVJO010000173.1:402839-419611 GCA_031762555.1 Cynodonichthys magdalenae | reverse complement strand
GTCAGGTGCTGGGGAACCAGAGCACCTTGATGACAAATGGGCTACTGGAACAAGAAGGAGATGGGCGAGAGATGAAACTTGGATATATATATGTATATATATATATATATTTTTTTTTTATTTCTCACTGCTAAAATTAACCTACCCTTAAAATTATAAACTATTCATGTCTTTGTAATTGGGCAAACTTGCAAAATTAACAAGGGATCAAATACTTATTATCCCCACTGAATCTGAATTGTTTGTGTGATACTCGGAAGTACTTGGAGGAAACCCACATGTTACCTGAAGAACATGTAAACTCTACAAAGAAAGGGGTTTCAAACTATGCCCTCTTTACTGTGAGACATTCTTTTGAGTAAATATACATTTTACCTGCTTATGATCTAAAAATTTAAACCTGTGAAACAATTGTTGGTATGAAGTATCCCAGACTCTCATCCAAAGCAAGTGACAACAAACTAACTATGTTTGTGTGATTTCCTTTCATAAATCTATAACACTGACAGTAATGAGAAGCAGAAACATAATTTTCTGGGAGTTGTTTTAGCCAGCCCACCCAGCTGAGTGCCTACAGTTTAACATCAGAATCCAGAGCAGACCTCCCCAACGCTGCTGATGAATGCCCACAATCTTTCCCCTCAACTCATGACTACCACACTAAGACTAATTTTGTTAGCAGAGCAGACATGCAGCATGAGTCCCCTGAGGGAATATTTTCATCAAAAAATGCTTCAGAAATTCAACAACAATAAGCAGTATCGTTGAGAAGAACACTCATTGTTGGTGTTATAAGTTACCCTCTTTAGTAACACAACATATGCCTATTTATTTTAGATTTATATTTTCTGTTTATTTGTTTAATGAAGAAATTAGAAAGTGGAGTTGTGTTAAGAACTAATGTGCAGTAGATATTGCTTTGGTGTAGCAGCAAGAACTCCTGACAGATGAAACAAATCAATCCATGTTTTAGAACAGAAACATCTGACAGGTGAATGTTTTATCATCTAAAACCACTCAAACCTCAGTTTCATAAAGATTGAAACAAAACACACATTTTAAAACTAAACACTGAAACACTCATGCATCAAATGGTTGTTTAGCCACAACATGCCCCCCCTTCCCCCTAAATGATGACTTTGCTTTTTCCTCTACACCCTCCATCCAATGCATTGTGGCGAGTTCGGGAAAACACCTAGTGTGAACACAATCAACTGCATTTCCATCTTCTACCATTTATCCTTGGTAAGTCACAGAGACAACAGATCTGGGAGAGAAACCCAGACATTCCCTTTCTCCAGTGTTACTTCCCAGCCTGTCCTGGGGGACCAGAAGGTGTTCCAAGGCCAGAGAGGGTACATAATCCCTCCAATAAGTCCTAATCTTTCCTCGAGCCTCCTACCAGTGGGATGCGTCTGGAACACCTCTAAAGGGAGGCATCCAGGAGGCATCCTAATCAGATGAACCACCTCAACTGACTCCTTTTGATGTGGAGGAGTAGTGGCTCAATTCCGAGTTCCTTCTGGATGACAGAGCTCCTTGCTCTATCTCTAAGACTGAGGCTGGCCACCATATGTAGGAAGCTAATTTTGGCCATTTGTATCTGGGATCTTGTTCTTTCAGTCATGATCCACACCTCATGACCACAGGTGAGGGTTGGAATGTAGACAGACCAGTAAATCTAGACCAGTGGTGTCCAAAGTTGGTCCTCGAGGGCTGGTGTCCTGCATGTTTTAGGTGCTGCTCTGGTTCAACACAGCTGAACCAAAGTAGTGCCTAATTAGTAGGCTTCTGCAAACCGTGATGGCATACTGAGGAGGCCTACTAATTAAGCACTCCTTAGGTTCAGCTGTGTTGAACCAGAGCATCACCTAAAACATGCAGGACACCGGGCCTCGAGGACCAACTTTGGACACCACTGATCTAGACCTTTGCCTTTCAACCTTTCTTTCTTCCCCACAATCAACCAAAGCAACCTTCATTACTGAGGATGAGGCCCCAATCCATTGATCCATCTCCCGCTCCATCGTACCATCACTTGTAAACAAGACACCCAGATACTATAACTTCTCCACATGAGGCAGGGACTCTAAGGCAAAAAAGTGTGATCCAACAATTGTTAGAACACAATATCTGGTCCCCCATTTTTAAAAATGGGAACCACCACTCTAGTCTGCCACTCCACAGTTATCCCAGTCTTCCATGCAATGTTAAAGAGATGTGTCAACCATGACAACCCCACAACATCCAGACCCTTCAGCGTCTTGTAGGAAATCTTGTTCACCCTTTGTGCCCTGTCACCGAGGAGCATTTTGACAATTTCCACAACCTCTGCCATGGAAATGGACTCAACTTCTCACAAGTTTTCAAACACCGTTGTCTCAAAGGTGAACATGGAGGGTGGATTGAGGAGATCCTTGAAATCAAGCTACAGTCCCTTTGGCCACCCAGTTCCTGTCAGCTTCTTCAGGAGTCCTCCGGGAAAAGCAAATCCTGAAGGCCTCCTTCTTCAGCTTGACAGCCTCCATCACTGCTGGTGTCCACCAGCGGGTCATTTGGTTGCTGCTGCAACAGGCACTGACGACCTTCAGGCCACTGATCCTGGAAGCTGTATCTGCAGTGTCCCCGACCCCCCACCCAGGACATGTAAAAAATTCTACCGAAGGTGAGAGCTGAAGATCATAGGGACAGCGGACATGACAACTCTACTCCTCTTTTCACTTGAGTGTCCAAGACATATGGCAGCAGGTCAGATAACACAATTACAAAATTGATCATCAACCTTTGGCCTAAGGCAGCCTGGTCCCAAGTACTCTTATGAATATGCTCAACATTGGTGTTCATTATGGACAACCCGTGCTTAGAACAGAAGTCCAATAAGTGAATATCACTTAGGTTCATGCCAGGGAGGCCGTTCCTCCCAATCACCTCTTTCCAGATAACTCCATCATTGCTTACATGAGTATTAAAATCACCTGGTTGAACAAAGGAATCCCCAGAAGACACCCCTTCCAGGACACCATCCAAAGACTCCAAAAAGGCCGGGTAATCTGAACTGATGTTTGGTGCATAAGCACAAACAACAGTCAGAACCTTCCCCTCTGCAGCGTGAAGCCAGTGAGGCAACCCTCTCGTTCACAGGGATGAACTCCAAGACCAAGGCATATAGCAGGAGCTTGTGAGTATCAGCACAACTGCCTCATGCCTCCCTCCGTGGACAACTCTGGACTAGAGAAAGTCCAGTCTCTCTCCAGAAGTTGGGTTCCAGAGCCCAAGCTGTGTGTACAAATGAGCTCAACTATAGCTAGTTGGTATCTCGCAATCTCACACAGAAGCTCCAGCTCCTTACCTGCAAGTGAGGGGATGTTCCACTTCACTAAAGGTAGTCTATGCCTCCAGAAAATCAGCGTGGCCAGGAACCGTCTCTCAGCTTTCTCTCTGCTCCCACAGCTTCTAAATGAGTTGGTGGGTCCACATGGAGGTGACGTTCTTTAATTTGTGAAATTCGAAAATCGACATTAATTTTGAAATATTTACATGAAACCAGTTCTTCTAATTGTAACAAATATGAGCACTTCACATAGTTTTTTGTACTGTGGTAGCACTGCACTCCAAAGCACATATGTACTCTTGCATGCACCTGTTACACTACACCAGCTGATATTTATGAACTTAATTCATAAAACTGAGATAAACAGTCCAACTTAGACCTTTATGTTATAGATTAAACTAGATGCACAGTTAGTAATAGTGTCACAGCCTGCTCACACTTATCAGTGCTCAGTTTAAGTTAATGTTTACTTACATTTATGACATGGCAATCAGAAGTAAATAGTAACAAAGTACATTTACTTCATTACAGTACTTAAGTAAATTTTTCAGGATTTGTAATTTTACCAAGTAATGTTTGTTAAATCGTAACTTTTATTTTTATTTTGTTACATCCAAAACATAAAAATTATAGTTTTACTTCTTTATATTAAAATTTAACACCTAGTTAAACATTACAAATTAAAATATGACCAAACTCATCATGAAAGGAGTTGTTTATGCACTTCAAAAAATGTGTTGAATTTACTTCACCAGGTTATATAAACTGGTTCTACTAAACCCAGTTGAGTAAATGTAAAGCAATTTACTCAACTGTTAACTTGGTTAAGTAAATGCATCCCTTCATCTCTTAGAGTGTGTGTAAAAGTACTTATACTTTTACATTTCCCAAATATTATGAGCAGTTTTATGATTTTTATTTAAGTACTTTTCTTATCAGGGAATTTCATTTTTACCAAAGTAATTTTCACATTTACAGTTAATTTTTTTTCAATACTTTATAAACTTCTGATGGAATTTTTTTCAGAAATGTTCACAGATAAGAAGCTCCATACGAGTATCATCGTATCATCATGCTGTAAATCCAATATAATGAGAAATATAACTCAACAAGCTCTTTATTGAACAAACATACTAATGTAGATCTAATGATATTATCATTTTCCCATTATTATCAATCATTCTGTGTTTTTTGTCTGTTAGCAAAAAATCTCATGTACCAGTGGACAGATTTTAATGATTTTAATGAAACTCTCAGAAAGTAAACATTGCATGTTTTTGAAGTAATCTCTGCTTAAGATGGATGCCATGACCAACTGACCTTAGCAATCAGGAAATGGTTCTAACTCCATCACACTTATTAATATAGATAAAACTAAGATTTGGTGTGGTAGTAGCTGAGAGTCATAACATAGTTTGTCTCACCTGTCCTTTCAATTAGGTAAGACGTCTTCACAAGGTTCAGTTCAAACATATTTTATATTTGTTCAGTCCTCAGAGTTGTGTGACGGGTCTAATGCTGAGCTGCATTTTCTTTGAACTGTCCAATGATTGTCTGTCTTCTTCATCCATCACCCAGGGCAACACTTTATTGATCCAAATTACAAACAACTAATGACCCTGTGAGTTTAAATCCACCTCCTGAAGGAGGGGAAGTGACTCACTTGAGTGTTTTTCCATTTGAACAGATCATTAAAAGTCAAAATCTTTGAGATTTTGTCCTGTAGATTGGGATAAAGAAATGCAGTAAACCTGATTATTTCTGTTCATTTCCAAGTTTTATTAACAGATAATAAAAGATGAGAAAACTATTCACATTCCCAGATCAAGCAGTACATTTGATTTGCTGCATTTGTCTCAGTCTTTATGTGTCTGCACAGGTTTTCTATAATAAAGAGCCATATTCTGTAATTCAAGTGGAAAGTAGTTTAAAAAGATTTTTATATGAGGAAACACTCCCCTGACCATGACCTCTGAACCTGAGGTCAACTTTCCTTACAGAACTAAACAGTTTTCTTTAAAGTTAATTTTGTCTTTTTCATTTTTTCTGAGCAAAGAAAAAAACTTGCTCAGTAATAAATTTTGTTAGAATCAAATTGGAGTTCTAGTAAATACAAAAAAAGCCAAGACTATTTTTTCACTGTAAGACTTTTCTTTTGGTTTGAAGATAAGCCAGCTGAAGGTTACTGATTGACCTGCAACCTTTGTTATCTACTGCCTGATATCAGACTTAAAGCAGTCTCAGTGATTTTCTGTGATTCTCAGTGATTTTCAGTAATTCTCAGTGATTTAGGCACCTGATGGCCAGTTTCTATCCATGGGATCCAGTAGGGCTTAGCCCAAAATAGCAACATTGGTTTGCCTTCCTGTGGGCCCATCAGCTGCAGGGGGTGCCATATGATTCAGGTGCATGATGCCATGCATAGCAGCCAAAGGCAGAGACCTTGGCAGTCTGACCCTAGCTGTCCAAAGCTGGCTCCTGGGACATGGAAGTGGAGGGTTACTGACTAAATAATAGTTTGGGTCATCTTGACGCACAGAATGGGCTCCAGAATCAGTCTCCACCGGGGGTCTAGACCTTAATCATCTCTGTAGCTGCCCATGGTGAGAGGTGCCAAGCTGCTGTGTGTCTACTTTTGGTCTACCAACTTGGTGCTTGGGTCTTGAAATGTTCCCCAGAAGATGAGAGGGTAGCCTCCCTGTGCCTTTGTGTGGAGGGACGGGCTCTGACGGTCATTTGTGCCTACACACCAAACAGCAATTCAGAGTATCTGGCCTTTTTGAAGTCCTTAGTTGAGGTGCTAGAAGGTGCTCCAGCTGAGGACTCCTTTATTCTGCTGGGGGACTTCAATGCTCACAAAAGATCAATATGGGAGGAGTTTGGTGAGACCTTGGATAAAGACTCTCAGTGGGTTCCAAGGAGATTGTGGCAAACCATCCTGTAGCAGCACTTTACTAACACTGTGCTAAGTAAAGGTGGAGTGCTGTTGACCTCAACCAGTGATGTTGTTGGGAGGTGGAAGGAATATTTCGAAGACCTTCTCAATCCCACTGGCACATTTTCCATGGAGTAAACTGAGTCTGAAGATTTGGGGTTGCTTTGTCCATAACTGGGGTCAACAAGATCTGCTATGTGTTACTTAAGGCAGTGGTTCCCAACCTATTTTCCTGAAAGCCCCCTCCCCCCTCTTACTTCCTAGTCAGGCTTTAGTCATTTAATACTATGTATTATTCATATTTATTGTCTGAATTACATTTATCACAGGTCGGAGCCATGCTGCGGGTGGAGATGAGGTCTAGCTGCCTCTGGCCTCTGCTTAGTTTTGTTGAGCGCGTGAACGCACGGTGTTACGGAGGAAATACTGCGAGGTGCTTTTAGAAATATAATATATCTAATTCTCGGTGGAAAATTGTCCAGGAAACACTGACAGTATTCCTGGGAGAAGCACCTGCCCTGAAGGCTCAGTTATAGTTGTGCTCACACAGGGCGCGCGCACCGTGACCAAAGGTGGAGGTGCTTACGTTGTTATAGTTTTCACCAGAAGGACGTGCGGCAGTAAGTGTTGTAAATAGGAAAGCAAAAGCTTGACAAACAAAATGAATGGTGCCGCGTGGGCAGCCTTTGGAGTGACTCAAGACTTCACACACCCACTATCAGTTAGACAGCATGACCCACCCCGCCCTGCTCTGATCTGATTGGGTAAAACTTTGTCTGTGGTTGTCTTTATTGGACGAAAGAACCGTCAATCTAGATGTTTTTTTTTCTCCTTTCATTTTTACATCATGTTGATCAAGCACAAGCATCATGCCTTAGACCAGCCCACTATAGATCAAGACATTTTTATTAAAGTCATTTTTATAACCTCTAAATCATTAATAATAGGTCACTACTCTGTAAAGCCTTGTAATTCAAAGTATTTTTACAAAAATATTTCCAATTCAGTGCAAGTGGTGTTGGTTCACAATGTAGACTTATTTCAACTTAACTGCATGTCTCCAGAATTATTCTTTACAACACATCCTTTTCAACAATATCAGAATCGAGACTATATTTTTTCAAACAGGTGCAGTGAAATAAGAAATAAACAAAATATTAAATAAAAAAAAATTTAAATGTTGGACTTTCTAATTACACAATTACATAATTTTCCTTTACAAGGACCCAGTTTCATCATAACTTAGATTTTACAAATATGAGAACAAGTTAAATCTCTTCACTATTCTATACATCAGGATGCCATTTTCTGTAATATCAAGCAAACTGGTGTTTGCAGACATCTAATCCTTATAAATAAAGATTAAAATATATGTGCTCCAAATTTGTTATAACATAACATTAACGATGCCATTATCTTATGTTTCTTCTCTCTGCATAAGGGTTGTTTTTAAAGAAATATCTGATCATGAGATGTATTTATTTATTATTTAAATAGCCAAATCCCATTGAGATTGCAGATGTATTTTGCAAGGGAGGCCCAGACTTGAAAGTGACCTATTGTACATGTTGTTGGTCTGTGGCAAAAACTGGAGCACCTGGAGAAAACCCACAGGAGAACATGTAAACTCCAGATAGAAAGACCCAACTGGTCCAAACTGAGGACTGAACCCATTCCTGCTGTGAGACATCAGTGCTAACCACTGATCCATCATTCTGCCAGATGATCAGAAATAATATTCCCTAGACTCACCTGCACTTGTATCAAAATAAAAAAATAATAATCTGTAAATCTTTAGCACATTTGATATGGAAAACACATTTTGATTTAACCATTTGATACATATTTAATATCAAAATATGCAGGTTTAATTCATATTACTTTCATCTTATTTCCTTTTAATTGTGGGCTTTGTGTATATTATCTTTTAGTTCTAAAAATATAACAGGTTTTTACTATCGTTTAAGGATAGAAAGTGGTTATATTGAAACTAATGCTTGTTTGTTCACACACTGTTACAACAGCTCACCTGTTCCCCTCATCACTACTGGATCCTGGCTCTGCTTCTGACACTAAATCACATTTTTAAGTAATTCTCAGGACAAATCTCTCTTTTTACAAAGTCTTCTGATCATCGAGTCAATTACATGAGTGTACCGAACCACTTCAGGGCACTTTTCATATTATGCAGGTCTACATCATACTCTTCATGATATTTAGTCTAAAAAAACTCAGTCAATGAGTGAGTCTAACTGCACACTCTGGACCTGTGGACTTTGGACCAGGAAGGTTCTGTATCTTGATTGACTCTGTTTCCCAGTTATGTGGCGTCACATCTTTTAAATTATATAACGTTATGTTATTTGCCACAACGCTACATGATTCATTGACTTGATAATTAACATATTTGAACGGTGGTTTGCAGACAAAGTTCAACATGATGCCTTACCTGTTTCCATCCATCCATCCATCCATTATCTATACCTGTTGGTATATGGTATATATAACGGTCATGTTTTTGGTGTGTGGGAGGAAGCTGGAGTACCAGGAGAGAACCCATGCATGCACGGAGAGAACATGCAAACTCTACCTTACCTGTTTCATCGTCCTCAAACCACGACCTGCTTTTACTGAAAATTTGCTAATTTTTGCACATTTAGCTGGGTCAGTTTCCAGGGGGTTCCTCTTTTTATTTCTAACTTTCTCTGCGCCACGCTTGCTCTTTCCATCTTTCAAACACTACTCACCACGTGAGCCAACGTGTTACGTCAGAGCCCGAAACAACAACAAAGGAAAAACAAAAGACAAAAAGACGAGAGCTGTCAGCTAGAGGCGGAGGTAGCCCTGGGCCTATGTCAAGCCATTGCATCATATAATTGGCCGGCAATACAAGGAAAGCCATAGCAGTGATCTGATCAATAAGTAACACGTTACCGGCGCAAACATCAATTGGCCCACCGGGAAAAATTCAAATCCTTCCAATTAGCCACGTCAGGCCTGGTTGACACGCCTTTGCAACATGACGTGGACATTGGGGGCAGTGCCACTGGGTCTAGGGTGGTGGTTCCCTATTCAAAAAGGGAGACCGGAGGGTGTGTTCTAATTATAGAGGCATCACTTTCCTTAGCCTTCCTGGTAAGGTCTTTTCAGGGGTGCTAGAAGAGAGTTCAATCTATGGTCAAACCTCAGATTCAGGAGGAACAATGCTGGTTCAGTCCTAGCCATAAAACACTGGACCAGCTCTTTACCCTCACTAGGATCCTTGAGAGGGCATGGGAGTTTGCCCATTCAGTCTATATTTGTTTTGCCTCTTGGATGCCTCCCTACTTAGGAGATGCTGGACAGAGTATATCTCTTGTCTGTACTGGAAACGCTTTGGAATCCTCCCAGAAGAGCTGGAAGTGGTGGATGTGGAAAGAGAGGTCTGGACCTCCCTGCTCAAATTGCTGCCCCCACAACCTGACTCTGGAACAAGTGGTAGATAATGGATGGTCTTTCTGTGTGGTGTTTACATGTTTACACCTCATTCTTGAGTGGGGGTTTTTTTGGGTACTCCTGTTTCCTCCCACAGACCAGAAATATGATGTTGTGTTGCCTTCAGAACCAGGCCTACCATGCAAGAAAGATCTGTAATCTCAGTGGGATTTGCTTGGTTAAATAAAAGCGAATAAATATACATGTTAAATTATGGCATCTCTTTGAGTTTTTAGTCTCAGTGAGCTCTCCAGGTTCAGGCCTGATCTTGAAGGGTCCCTCAAACACATTTGTTGTTTTAACACAGGTGGGATGGCTCTAATGTCTGTGCATTTGTTCACTTTATTAACTATTGATGTCTTTTAAACGTGAAGCTGTCTTCTCCATTTCAGACATTATGTACAATTTTAAGGTGCTCATATCCAAGAGGTGAAAGAACACCTTTAGTATTTGTGTCCATGAGACTCCATTACAGATGAAAACATACTTTCCTGCTCGCATTGTATAGTTGTACAAGTACCTCCTGTACTTTGCCCTGATGGTAAACACACTTTTGTTACTAGTGTTGTATACTTGTACTACTTGTACAAGTACTTTCTGTATTGCGCCTTGATGGTAAACATACTTTCTTCTTTGTGTTGTCTAGTTATACAGCTTCATGAATTGTGCCCTGATGCTCTCTCTGCTGTATAGTAATTATTGATCAGGTAGAGTGAAGATCAGCAGTTTGTTTTTGACCAGCCCACAAGAACACAGGTGCATCATGTGAAGTGTGTGTGTGTGTGCAGTTTGTGTTGCAGGTTGGTTAATAACTAAACACCATCTGAATACAACCCCAGGGTCACACACACCAGCAGTGTTAATGACTATGTTTCCACTTGGCACTGATTATCATCTCCCCACAGTGTTTCCACAGAATGCTTTTTCCACACACATGCACAAAAACCACCAAAAAAAAAAAAAACAGGCACTGTACCAATGATTTAAAAGGAATTTTGAAGGTTAGATGAACTTTCCTTTTTAGTTTTTATTTCCCTGAGTCCAATCACATTTAGACAGCTATACATCATGGGGCGGCTGTGGTGGAGTGGTTATGGGAGTCCTCCCGTAACCAGTGGGTTGCCGGTTCAATCCCCCACTCCAGCCGTATTAGTTGTTGTGTTCTTGGGCAAGACACTTCACCTACCTGTGGTGTCCAGTGGGGCTGATGCGTGGAAGCCCCCCCATCTGTCAGTGTGCCCCGGAGCTGTGTAGTTTACTACCATCAGTGTGTGAATGATTGAAGTATATCTATTTTGACATGTCTTCTGTAACTTTCCACTCTAATTTAACATTTTTAATTTGTTTAAATTTGGTCAAAATTGACAGATCCTGAAGAAAGCTTTATTTTAATTCTTGATCACCAGTATTTATTTTCCTATTGTCAAAGTAAATTAATGACCATAACACAGAGGACGCTCCAGAAGAAGGATGATGAAAACTAAAATGTTTATTTAACAAAGCTGAAGTCCTGCTGAGGCAGAGTCCAAATATCCAGAAAACCAAAACATAAGGCTGATGTGACGAGAACCAGACAGTCAGATGAGACCAAAACTGCAGCGAGGATCGGACAAGAGAAAACCTACAATAAACTCTGATGGAGGTACCTGACTGACATGAAGAAGAAAGTGTCTGATAGAAAAACAACAGCAGAGAAAACAGCTTACAGAATATAATAATCATTTATTGGAAAAACTAACTGAGCCTAAACAAACTCAGGGACCATCACACCTCTAAATGCTTACCTGTCTTGTCATTTTACCAGATAACATTTAGTTTATGTGCATAAAGCTTCGTGTTCCACAGCCACTATTTGTTAGTCAGCTGGAGTTAATATATAAGTGATTTTTTACCAATGATGAAATTATATCTGTTTTTTAACCTTATGTCTGGTACTTTTGGACAAAGACACGTTTTCTAAGAAATTTAAAATGTCTTTAGACAAAAGCAGGTTTAACTAGATACCGCATAGCATAGATGACCCCCACACATACACAAAGCACCAATGCATCAGAACTCACCAGAATGGATTTATTGGTTTGAGTGGGGGTCTGCTCATTGGTGGGCCTGATGGATAACCCTTCATCAGAGCTAAACAACAACAAAAAATCGGAAGCTCCTACGTTGAATAGTTTTTGAGTTATAAGCATTTTTGTATGTCCAGACACTCCCAGTTCAGATGGAGCCCCCTCCTCAAATATGGGGTCTATCATAAAACTGTTGGCCAGAGCAGGGTTGGTCGGATACATCTACATTCCTACCAAATTTCACGCTGATCAGTGCAGTTGTTTCTGTGCTACGGTTGACCCAAATATCTCTGGGAAAAACAAATAGATAAAATAAAAAATAAACAATACGAAAACAATACATTCAGTTGGTCTGAAAACTACGGTTTGCAGTTTTCTGGTAGTTTGTTCAAGATTTTCAGTGCATGCTGCTTTTCCATGTTTGGTTCTGGGTATGCAGAGTAGACTAGAACCAGTAGACCTGAGTGGTCTGGAAGGTTGATTAGTAACATCTTCCATTGTTGTTGTAAGAGATCTTTTTATAGTTATCCTGATGGAAGTGCAGTATTCAGGTGTTTGGCCAGATAGAACATATTTTGGTTAATTACTGTTGTTCATGTATTATAATTTTAAATGGCAGTCTTTTGAAATTGCAAACGTGACTTTATGTCAGATTGTTGTGTCTTATGCATGGAAACTGGGTTCAGTTCATTTAAAAAGTGCCATTTTGAATAGTAAAATGTGTGTAAAGCAGAAAATGTGTTTTGACTTTTGGAGACTTGAGAGGAGGTTTTGTTCTTTGTTTGTCAGTTAAAATAATTGTGATATGGATGTAATTTTAGTGTGTTAGCGATTGGAAAAAGACGTTAAAAAGGAGGGGTACCAGGCAGTGGCATGCACAGACATTTTGGGGGGCAGGTGCTCAACTAGGAAAAAATGGGGCACTTTGTGTGGCGCATTGCACCACTCGCTGTCCTAGCAGTGTTAAATTTATTACGGGCACAGCTTAAACATCATGTACGTATACCTATTTAAAATTATTAGCCATGTTAGCCAGTTACTGCAGGTCAACAGCTCAGGGACCGAACATCAACTACAAACATCTGTTACCTTTGAAACAGTTTATTTTGCTGTATTTAATCATGAATACGACATACAGAACCCTATAAAAGTAGTGATAATGAAACAAAATCAAAAACAAAAAACACATTATGCCTCCTATTTAACACAAATATTATTTTGAACTCTCTGAATTGCCAAATTTTTAACCAATTTTATTTCACTTTCATATTTTTATCTTCAACTGCTTGTAAATTTAACTGTCTGTAGTGTGCATAAAAATGGTTTTTAGCAGCTTTTAGACAAGATTCTGACGTTTCTGTAGATGCCAAACATGTCTATGTTTAACTTAAAAGAACTTATAGTAATTAAAGTAGAACATTGAGGGTTTGTGCTTAAGAGATGAATGAACCAATTGGCGGGCCGAACTTTAGTCACTCGCGGGACAAATGTGGCCCATGGGCCGCCAGTTGAATAGCCCTGATTCAGACTGACTTTTGCTCAAAAACTTGAGTATTATCATTGTCTTTTTCCTGCTTTAAAGGAGCATTACATTGAAAACTTTCTCTATATGCATTTTCAGCACACTGTCATATCTGGAAAATACATTCACCAGTTCAAGAAAGTTACCACGGTTGTTACTAGACATGCTCTCATCACTACCTCGGAAAGCTTGTTCCTGTCGTACAAGATATACTTTGAGATCAATTAACCTGGTCAGGATTTCTCTGTTTGTCTCTCTCGTTCTCTAACTTCCTCCCGCTTTACATCTGAAACATCAAAGGCAGACTGGAGTGCCTTTTTCTGGTAACTGGTCCACCTAACCATGCTTTTCATGTGCATCTCTGTAACTGAGTGTTGCTTAGTTTTTTTCAAGAGCAGTGTTCCACTTTTTTATGCCACAAGTTGTCCGTGCTGTTTTTTTAATATATTTTTCTTCAGAGAGGAAAAGCCGACAACTAAAACAGTGAATTGAATCAGTATTAGGTGAATATTCCAACCACACATTCCCAGAGAACCATTGTTTTTGGAATAATGGAATTTTTTGGAAATGTCATGTCTGGTTGACAAGGACCTACAATGCATTGCACTTGATGTGAAATGCTTCAACATGGGAAGGATCTGTTGGATATTGCATAATACGTAGCTTTGCAATTGTGTCATCTCTTTCACATACAACTAGTTCTTCATGGCTTTATTGTCCTCTTTCCATCTCACCCTCATTTTTATTATGAGAGAGCACAGTTTCTGTGACTGTCCATGCAATAGATTCTGATAATTTGGTTTCGAACTCCATGATAACTTCTTCTGCCTCACCTTCCATGTTCATAAATGGCTTATTGCAGGACAGCATAGAACTGCTTCCCTGGGCCACCTGCTCTTTGATATACAGGTATGACTTTGATATTGGCTCTGACCTTTCTTCATCATCTTTCTCTTCCTCCTCTGAAGCTGCTGCTGCTGGTTTAATCCAGGAGAGCAGGGTGCAGCTTCCCTGGGGCTGCCTGCTGTAGCTCTCTTTCTTTTTCTTTTCTCAGCCTTTCTTTTCTCGACAATATGCTACAATTGGTATACACTTGTTTGTTACCTGGATGGTTAGCTTGTCGGTCACAAGGGCAGGACAGAGGAGAGAAGCGTTGCACCTTCAAGCCCGCCTCTGAGTTCACGTATACTTAGGGCACAGCACGGAGGTGTGCAGAGGGGGGGTTGTCGTGCAAAAGTATAAAAGTTAGCGGCATTGGTAAAAGTTTTTAAATCCAGAAATGCTACCTTGGGCCACACACTAAAGCTACACTGTTAAAAAAAATCATCATTAGAGTACATTTTTGGTTCAGAGGGAAATGGGCAGGTGCTCTAGCACCACCTAGTGTCTACCTGTGCACATCCCTGGTCCCAGGATAGAACCTTGGGGTACCCCACATGTGACGTCTACCCATTCCAATGAGGTTACCTATTGACACAAAGACGTCCCTGGTGTTTAGGTAAGATTGAAACCAATGACGTACTGGACCAAAGAGTGCAGCTCTCCATTATTCATGGTCAACAGTGTCAAACGCTGCACTGAGGTCCAACAGAACCAGCACTGCGGATCTTTCACAACCTGTATTTATGTGGATATCAGCAGTCTCAGTACTGTAGTGAGCACGGAAACCGGATTAAATAATCCCTGTAAAACCCTTTTACAGTTTAGTAAATCATGAAGTATTGTAGTACCGCCCCCCTCCCAACTATTTTCACTTGAAAACTTGTTATTAGGAGGCACTGATTCCATTAGTACAGGAGTTTCATTATTGTCATCCAACCATGGAAACATAACGTCAATATTATGTTAAGTGATGAAGTCTAGGACCAAAAGTTATTTTGATAATAGGGGTATTAAATTTAGCAGAGTCAGTTTAAGTGACTTGGTGCTAGATAATTCTTCAATTTGAGGTTGCTTTAGACGGGGGACAAATCTGAGGTTTGATTTTAGACCAATGAATAAAATGTTTTTGTTAAATTTCTGTTAGTAATTCAGATGGAGATTCTCCTGGATCATAAAGAAGTATAACTAATGTCTGGACCCCCGTCTCAGACTTCAGATATGCAGAGTGGAGTTTGTTTTGGGGAACCGGAGCCAGGTGGTTCTAATGAAGTATAGCCTACTTTTTGGGTACTCTAAACTCCATCCTAAAAACATATGTCACAATTCACTGAACATAAACTAACTCAGGAAGAAAATTTGATCTCTTTTTTTCTCAACCATGAGTGGTTTCGGCTCTTTCCATTTTGGTTGTTCTTATTTTAGGACTGGGAAGTTCTGAACTCAGACCTAAACATTCATAGTCAGATTGTGTTTTTTTTTTTGTGAACAGGTGTTCACAGTTTAACTTGTGTTCTTCAGGATATGTTGAGTTGCAGCTCAACATTTCTGTTCAGAAAAGGAGAAACTGTCAGCTTTCAGGTATGACTGTCTACAGTTTATTCTTTAAACACATCTAACTGACTTTTGAGGAAAAAAGCTTCCATTTTAACTTGAGAGAAAATAATTTTTGTCGCTCTTGTGAGATTAATTCCTGTTGTCCTCACTCTGTGCTGACACTGTGCAGACACAAGTCTGTTCTGTGTTTTCTCCTGTATTTGCTGAAGGAAGCCATTAAACACGGCTCTGCCAGCTCTGCTGTCACACACTGAGCTGATTCTAGACAAGAAACATTTATCTCCTGAACTTAAACGATTTGATAAAGTAAAAGCCAACATCAGCTAGATCTTACTGCAGGTCTGACTGGAAACTAGGACTGAAGTAACACCTTAAATTATTACAGCTCTATTATAGCTGTTTTTATGTTTGCTAAGGTCGATAAGCTTTGGCAGCCATTTTGAACGGGACTGACTCCATAAAGTTAATCAGTTGTAGATGTTCAATAATTAGAGTTTCATTCAACTCACATTCAACTTCAACTCTAGGTCAACTAGGTGTATATACCAGAAACAGTCATAAAGAGGCAACAAAAACCAGTTACACACAGCTGTGTCCAGCAATCGATATGGGGACATTCCATTGACTTCCTTTACTTCTACAACCTATGCCTGACCCTAAACCCAACCTCACAGGTACATACCTGACCCTAAACCTAACCTCACAGGTACATACCTGACCCTAAACCTAACCTTTCAGATACATACCTGACCCTAAACCTAACCTCACAGGTACATACCTGACCCTAAACCTAACCTTTCAGATACATACCTGACCCTAAACCTAACCTCACAGGTACATACCTGACCCTAAACCTAACCTTTCAGATACATACCTGACCCTAAACCTAACCTCACAGGTACATACCTGACCCTAAACCTAACCTTTCAGATACATACCTGACCCTAAACCTAACCTCACAGGTACATACCTGACCCTAAACCTAACCTTTCAGATACATACCTGACC
>JARVJO010000173.1:375053-391361 GCA_031762555.1 Cynodonichthys magdalenae | reverse complement strand
GGGGCGGGTGAGCGGGGGCGGGGCTGATGAAGAACATTGTGTGGAGGGTTGGTGGAGGGAAACAGCAGGTGGTCTCAGATGCAGGTGGATGGCTGTGCACTAGGCGGCTGTTTACGGTTCCTCAAGCCTCCAGACTTCTCCTTGTAGCCGACACACATCTGCTGAGACACGTCCACCAGCGCGCTCGCCACAGCTAGACCTAAACAAAGACACACACAAGTACACAAACAAGCACACACACGCAAAAAAACAGTACAAATTAGTAGAGATAGTTTCAAGTTTGACTTTTTTTAATCTTAAAATGTTCTGTACTGTGACATGTCAGAGGTAATAAAGACAAAAATTTTATTTTTAGAGAGAAAAAAAACAACTAATTTATGCATAAAAGTAAATGTTATATAGAATACTTGTATTCCGTTTTATAAATTCACGTTTAAAACAGAATACAAGTATTTTATATAATATTTGCTGAAACAGAGCAAAAGCTAGGTTGACACTTTCTGCTTGCTTATGAATCACTGCAAAATGGACTGAGTGCTACTAAACACAAACATCTGATAAACTTAAGAACCAATAAAAAAAATTCATTTCACTCACCGCCTTTCATGCCAGATATCATCTAAAGTTTAGCTGTTTCGGTCAAACCTAGAAAATAACTTTACATTTGATCTAATGTGAACTCTCAAGCTCAGACTCCGTATTGAGTGATTCTCAGCTTCGGTCACACCAAAATTTAGAGTAAAATCTGTAAAACTGACCAAGGCAGGTTTGAGTTTTTTATGTCAAAATGCTTTTGTAAAGGCACAATACATTCCTGAAAGTTTAATATAAGATTTGTTTATGAGACATTTTAACACACAGACACACAAATAACAAGAAAAAACTACCTTACACCTTTTTCACCTTTGCTTTTTGGTGAAAGGCAAAAATTAAACTAAAGTGAGTCGAAGTGTCTAAAAATATTGAGAAAGAACTCCCACGGTATACAGATTTAATACTTAACAATTTACAAAATATAACTTCATTGACCAAAATCAGCATTTAAATTGAGTAAAACTTCAAATGTATGAGTTTGTGTTAGTATGTGGTTATCAGGAGAGTCAAAGAGGGAAAACAAGAGAAAAATAAAGTTAGAAGATGAAAGGCCTAAAACTGTCACCATCCAACTAGTTGCAGCTACAAAACACAGAACAAAGACAGGAAACTGGATCAAAACAAGACATAAAGACGTATCAGACCAAAAAGAAGAAATGAAGAATCCAGCAGAAGATCTTACCAGACTGTCCTGGAGGAGGGATGCCACCGGAGCCCCTGGGTAACCGAACAAAGATTGAGAGCACAGCAGCTTTGTTGCCAAAGCAAGGCTCAAGGGCAATGGGTTTTGGAACGGACTGCGGAGAGAAAAAGAATCCAAAAAGAAAAACAGTATTACACATCACAAGCCGAGCGAATACAAGTGATTACAGAAGCTTTGCTGTTACTGTTCTTGTTTGTGTCAGCAATATGCTCAGCGAAAACCTAAATATTTTATTCTCTGCAGAGACCCGAACGCTGATCTGCAGTCACAAATTGTCATCCCCCAAATAAAATCCCCCCACCGTGAACCATTTTATGACAGTTCTACATGCGTGCAGCGGGAGCAGCAAATGGATATCAAACGGAGGTGCTGGGAGGGGAGATTTGTGTCGGCGGTGCAAACAGGCCGTCCAGCACACCTGACTCTCTAAAGCCAATCTCTGCTGTTTATCAGCATCTCATCCATATGTGGAGATGAGTTTTCTCCTTGTAAACACCGTCAGGATCAGCTGGGGCTCACCTCGTACAATATTCATCGGTTTACCTCGGCCGAGGAAGTGAAAATGTAGAATGCCACCGCCGTGCCTGCATACAGATAACGCTCTGTCTCTAGCATTGTGTTTTGAATTTCAAAGCCAGAGCAGAAACTGGGTCATGACATGGTTTCACACACTCCTGACACAGGATCTCAGTGTGCTCATTCACATACATCCCTTTAAGCACACACATAATCATACCCCCTTCTCCATAGCTGGTCTTTATTCCCCCAAGAGTTAACGCTCCGAGTGGAAAAGTTGTTGGACTGCAGTTTTTCTGAACTCGCAACAACACAGTGGTAATACGCAGATTCATCAGAACTCATCTTTCTCATGGAAACTGACACACACTAAGAATACATGTGGGGAGTAATGATATTCAGGTACTGACCCATTTTACACGTTTGTTCTTTTACTCCATCTCTCTGAGGCGCAGCTTTACCAACAGGACATACAAGCCATCACTCGGAGCTGGGATGTAGCATAAAGACGTGAATGCCTCTGGGTGTGTGCAGTTGAAATGACAGTAGTTTGTTTAAGCCCTTCAAAACATGTGTTTGCCTATTTATAGTGTCAATGTTTTCAGATGTGTAAGACTAAAGGCTTTTTTTCCAATATAATGCGTGGACCTATGCTGTACAGCTGTTGGTGGCACTTCATGTATGAGACTAATTTTAGATGCAAGTCTCTTGTTCTGCTAATTGTTTTAAAATGAGATAAGGAAGGAATTTGACTGGGCCTTTCATCTTATTATAAAATGTTGCAGCAAAAGCAAGCAAGGAAGAACAAATCAGGGTAAAGAAGTGTACAACCACTTTTGATTCTAAAGTTTAGATGTTAGAAAATTATAAATATCAGGTACTTCAAGAACCCTTATTACTCCAATGGAAGCTGCAAAATCCTCTCTCACTGCTTAAATACATGTTACCTGATTTATTCTTTACAAATAAACGGCAAAGAATCAATAGCTTCCAGAGGTAAAACTAAAAAAAAACATTAAACTAAGTTAATATTATATTTTATAAATGTCTCACCAAGTTCAGAGAAACTCTTGAGGTGTTTGTCAACATTTAAAGCAGTGATTCCCAACCCTGGTCCTCAAGGACTCCTGTTCTGCATGTTTTAGATGGTTCAGTGCTTCGACACACCTGGTTTGAATGAGTGATTAACAATCTTCTGAAGACCTGCTGAATAGCAGGGAAACAAGTGAAACGTGAAAGATAGGTGTCCTTGAAGACCAGGGTTGGGAACCACTGTGCTAAACTCTTAATAACCTGTGTCACACTGAATGAGGTCAGATTTAACTCATGCTGGATTGTACAACTTCCTGCAGAACTGCATTTGTAACAAAGTTCCCACAGAAACATTAATTCAACATTTAAAAAATTGTCACCTTGGCAATACATAATTTAGCCCAGTACTGACAGGGTAAGGACTTTTCATAAACATGTACCAGGTAAGTACCAGATACAGTCCGTGTTGATACAATGTACCAAGTCCCATAATAATGAGTACCTAAGAGGACCAGGCTGTATTAAACATAGTTCTAAAATTTGTTCACATGTAGTCACATGATTTAAGGTGGCGCTGTGCATTTTAACTTTTTGTTTCATTTGTCAACATAAATATTAGGGGTGCAACGATACAGAAAAATCACGATTCGGTTCGATTCGATACTTTAGTCTCACGGTTCGATATTTTTTCGATACAAGAAAGAGCTATTTCCATGCCCTTCTTAACTTGTAATTTATTGGAATTAATTTTGAACATTTGTTTAACCTCAAAAGTACAGTTTTTAAATTAAATGTTGCTGAAACAGCAAGTTCCTCAGTGGATCAGCACTCGACAGTGCAGCCTAGGTGGAGTAGTCGAACCCAGATCCACTGATTCTTCAACACAGAGCATCTTCAGAAGACAAGTTGATAAAATCAATTTTACAAATCTGTATTGTTCGATACAAGAGTGTATTGAACCTAAAGCGCTGTATTGAACGGTTCAATACGGCTACATGTATTGTTGCACACCTAGTAAATATATAATGGCGCCAATTCACAACAAAAGCCTTCTGAGGGCACTATACAACAAAATATAGGTCCAAATGAATAAATCCAAGTTTAAAATGGAACCAAATTTAAATCCTTCCAAAAGGACCTGATCATTAAGCAAGATGAAAACGTACATAAAATTAACATTCAGGCATATACTCAAAAACTATATACAACCTAAAGAGACAACATACATTCAGTTGGCAACCTTAGTTGTTCTGTTTCTAGATTATTTTGTCTTTTTAACTCAAGGAGAAAAATTGGACATTTTATAGAAGCTAAAACTTCATAAAAATGCAAAATATATTAGGGGCTTTACATTCATATCTAAAATAGAGAATTGGTAGAGTTTTAATGTTTTTTTCTTTCGTCAAAAACGGGCTGATCATTTGTTCAACATGAGTGGTTTAAATATGGCAACTGGAAACTTCAGTGTTCATGCATCTTAGGCAAAAAAAAAAGCTTATCAAATAGAATTCGAAGCAATTTTCAGCTGTGTTGTTGAACTTTTACACACATGCCCTCCCCCCAGGAACTGTCAGAGGGCAACAGTTCAGATGCAGACAATTGGCTCCTAGTGGGATGGACTCGCTTGCTGGAGATGCTGTCAAACCAGCATCCACAGCCCCGACAACAAGCAGGAACTAAATTCTAACTCCAGGCAATGCTCCAAAAAATACAAAATAAATAAAAATACTGAGCCTGACTAATGTGAACAAATGACTTGCTTTGATTTAATATCTCTTACTCATCAACTTCCTCTGTGACATTTATTTTTTCTCTTTTTGACTTTTGCAAGCTTCAATAAATTTGACCAGAAGTTCATGAGATATTTTAAAAACAGACGGAAGCAGCAAAAACATTGTCAACCTTTATCTTTCAGCAGTGAACTATGAGATACACAGCTTCACCTAGACACATCTATCTTATAAAAGCAGAGAGAAACTGACAGGTTTTTTTTTTTTCAAACCTCAGGACTGTTTGAAGACTCGCCTGCCACGTCCCATTTTCACTGCGGCAGCTGTTAGCCGATCTTAGGTTCTCACTTATTTACATGAGTCCATCTCATTTACCGTCACCAGCAGCTCATATTAAAAAAAGCAGAAGGAAATGCACTGCAAATAATATCTGGTACTGGAGGAGACTTCTCAGGCTGATATGAGATGTCAGTGGGATCCTTTCAGTTTCAGTAGACCTTGTCTTTTTCTCTACAAACAGTGTTCATCAGTGACACATTAAATGTAAATGCAACCTCGTATTTAACTTCAGGCTGTTACAGGCACTTCTAGGGTTTATATTTTTTCCAGAAAAACAAAGCAGTATACCTAAAATACATTTTCCATCTTCAACATTTAATTTGACTTTTTTGTCCTGCAGAAAAACAAATTCAAAATGGAAAAAAAACAATTATTTATCCTTTTAATTTCTCTGCACATGCAACCATTTCTTCCTCGCTAAAGGCAGCATCTTTTTTTCTGTTGTCTGCGTCAGAGGATGTATGGTTCTAACATTCCCCAGCAGAGGCCTTTGTTTTGGAGCTTTCAAGTACCCCCCCTCCAAATACCCCACCACCTAGCCACCCCAACATCAGCACTCTTGAGACATATCTAGACTGGCCAGGCAGAACAGCAAAAGGTTTTGTTAAATTACCTCTGGTAATTAGCTCAGCCCACACACACACATACAGGTCCGTTGATGCGGGTACACAAAACGACTACATGCTGCTCACCTTTTATCCTCTGCATTTATCTCTTCTTTAGCAGCAGCCAAAGTGTGTCGGCGAGTCTCATCAACTACAGACACCACCACTGAGCCAACTTTGAGGTTTTATTCAGTTACTTTCTCTTTGCCAAGAAAATGTTTGTTAGGCTGTAGAAATACTACCATCCTGCCCATTATCTCAACAACACAAGCAAACAAGAAAAAAAGGGAAGAAAACAGATTTCAAGTTTCTATTCCTTTTCAAACGCAACAAAGCAATGTGTAGAATCAGGTCAGTCTGCAGACTGACAGTGAAGCAATTTTACACATCTTTATTAGATTTGAGGCAGATGCAGGTAAATCCTTGGGAAACAGAAGCCACGAATGTTGTTAATTATTCCTGCATCAGCTCCCAGAGTGTGGTCAGGAGGCACAGGGGAGATGCTTCCTCCAGGGATGAAGCTGCCAGATTGCTTCAAGTCTAATGTGGCAGAGTATGTATGTTGCACCAACAAGGAAATTCTCTCATTTGGGCTTCCCCTCAAAATTATAACAACCCTAATCATTTTTAGCTCACTGTGTGGTGCCCAACCTCTTGTTTTAGTAATCACTATAGCATCTCGATTTAAAAACAAAAAAAAGCATGAAAAGAAGGGGAATAGGGTGTGTTGAGGTGTGTAATCTACGCTAGGAGAAGATAGGATACTACACGCTCACAATCTGAGCAGGTGAAGGCATAGAAAGCTGAAGAGGAGGATCTAAATTGGATCTCTGCTCCTGCGCTGCTCCCGCTCTGATGGAGAGGAGGAGAGCAGGCTGGGAAGAATGGAAAAATAGGTAAACATGCAAAAAATGGAACTGAGGTTCCCGACTCAACAGCAAGCTGCATCTTTTCTTTGTGTGACAAACCATGTTTGCACACATGGCATTTCACACACACACACACACACACACACACCCTCACACAAACAGAACCACCAGATAAGGCCAACAAAAAAGCCCAGACAGCTGATAAAAACCAGAAGGGGTAGTAAAATATAGTAGAAGTCTAAATAAATGTAATGATGTTAGATAGAAGACAAGAGAGGATAAAACAACAGCACAGAGACAAAGAATATGAAGAAAAAAGAAATATATATAACTGTAGGGGAAGAATAAAAACTATACAATATATTTGAAACAGAACAAAGGAAGCAATATTAAAGAAAACAAGATGTAATAAGATTTAATGAGTAAAAGAAAAAAACTGGACCAAAACTAAGAAAACAAAAATCAGAAGGGAACACAAAAAAATAAAAAACTTTCTAAAACGGAAGACAAAACACAGAAAAAAACTTCTGAACCAGCTCACATTTGATTTACTCCTCATCTGAACTGAGCACCTGAAAAAACATTGTTTCCTCTACAGAGTGAAATTAAATCAATCAAACTAATTTAAAGTTTTGTGGTATGCTGTAAGTCTATCACATCACTGTAAAGTTAAAAGAAACAAAACTAAAAAAGTTTTCAGCAAGGTTTGCAATACAAGACAAATATGAGGCTTGTGCTTTTTAAAAGCACATCTTTGAGAGTAAGAGACACAAGTGCTTTTTATTTCACTCTCAGGAAATATTTATTCCTTAGGACTAAAACAAACTGAGGCAGATCTAACCAAAACTGGATTTAAAGATGTTAAAATTAAATTATAAAGTTAAATTATAATTTGTATTGGATCCAGTGTTCCACAACTATAAATTTTATACAGTTTTTTTTTTGTTATTGTTATTCGTGATTTATTTTACTGCATTTTCACCAAGTGTTAAGTGAAAATCAAAAACGTCTTTTGCATTTGCCTGCTGTTACAAACTTCCTATCAAAAGAGTCTGGCATGGACTTCAGATCTTATGAAGAACTGAGTGTGATAGTCTATACAGATACTACAAGAAAAAAAGGATGAATTATTAAGCATTAAAGTTTAATAAACTTTCCTTCAGCTGGTGCTCCAGATATAAATTTTAGAAGCACAAGTACAAAAATAAACACAACTCATTATAATTTTATGTGTTGTCATTTTAAGCATCAAACATTATTTGCTATTTCATGTGAAGTTTTGCAGGTTGCATCATGTGAGTTTGCTTTCTGTGGCAACCCCTACAAAAAGAAGCAAACAATTTGTTTTTCTCTGCTCCAGATACTCAACCAGACCACCTCCTCTTCATCAAGCAGACAAAGGTGGAATGCCCCCTCTAGGTCAGGGAATGAGTCTTTGTCTTAATTGGAGGAGCACTGCTGAGCAAAACTGCATCACAGCTGAAAGGAACAAAGACAACACTGATGCCATCAATATTAACAATAAGTATCTCATTAGATAATGTTATCCATCCATTTTCTGCTATTTATCTGTGGTTGAGTCACAGAACAGCAGCAACAGGTTCAGGAGGGGAAACCCAGACATCCTGCTCCTCAGTGTCACTCTCCTGCATTTCTTGGCCAGATAGGAAACTTAATCCCTCCTGTGAGTTCCGGGTCTGAGCTGAGTGGGAGGTGCCTGGAAAACCTTCAGGGGGAGGCAACCAGGAGACATTCTAATTCAGATGCCTGAACCACATCAGATGACTCTTTTTAGTGAGGAGGAGCAGCTCTTCTCTGAGCTTCAGCCAGATGATGGAGCTCCTCACTGAATCTCTAAGCCTGAGCCCAGCCACCCTACGAAGGAAGTCCAATTCTATTGCTTGTATTCAGGTTTTCATTCTTTCAGTCATGATTCAGATCTCATGACCATAAGTGAGTATTGAAACATAGACGGACCAGTAAATGGAGAGCTTTGCCTTGTGGCTCTACATGTTCTTCACCACAACAGACCAGAGCAACACACTCATTACTGGAGACGAGGCCTTGATCCACTGATTGACTTTAATCTTCATCCTACAAGACTTCCAGATACCTGAGGAAGAGACTCATCCTTGACTCAGAGGGAATATTCCACCTTTTTCTTATGAGAACTGAAGTCTCAGGCATAAAGAAGCTGACTGTCATCACAGCTGCTTCTTACTGGGCTGTGAACATCCACCCCCCACACACTGAAGGTCACAGTCTGAGGATACCAACAGAACTACATCAGCCGCAAAAAGCAGATATAAGACCTAGAGGTTTTCAACACCAACCCTTTCCAAATGCACCTTGACCCCCGTTTCATCAGCACCACAAACAATAAAGAGCAGGTCTGGCAGAATCCAACTCGAACTGAAAACAAGTTTAACTAAAATGGTGTTGCAGCCCGTTTCTTTAGCCGACAACAAAGACACAAGAAAAAGAGAAAGTAATGTAAAATATTTGGTTGGTAAATAAAAAAAGGAATAATTTAAATGAACAAAGTAGAAAGAAAGATAACTGCAGAAACTAAAAAAAATAAAAGGAGGAACAAAAAGAAGAAATGGGATAAAGCTAAAAGGAGAGGATAAAATTTACTGTGAAGAAAAGCAGCCTTTGTTCAAGCATTTGACCCTCTTCTGATATAAAGGACCCTGCAGCCTTTAGTTGGAGTAACCTTGTGCTTGTGAGCCAAGTCCCCTGAGATGCATGGGCCCTGTCAGAGTCGGGGCCCTAGAGCCACCTTGCTGAAACAGCCCTATATTTCTGCACTACATCTGCATTCAGAGGTCATTCATCACAAAGTGCACAGTCACAGGTATGCTTGCCTACAAGCCTGTACCCACTGAAGGCCCAGCAGCAAATCTTAACACTCTACATATTTTCTTTTTTGAAGGACATAATAAAAGTAACATTTTATGGGTATGATTTGGATTCTGAAATTGCTAATAACTCAAACTCCAAAGTTCAGATTTGAATGAGAAAAACACACAACTGCATTGAATCGACATAGAAGAGAAGATACCTTCTCACATGGATTTCCTTTGAACTTTATGTCACACTGTGATTACTGTGCCTTAAAGTAGAAAGTACAAAATAATTTTTGCTCTGCTATCAACCTTTTTTTTTTTTAATCAAAAATGAAGGTTATTTGTGAATAAATTGAAAATCAATTTTGCAAATGTTTTGTCTCTATGGTCTGTCTGTGCAGTTATTGACAGAGCAGAATGATATAAATAAATATGAGTTAGGAGTAATGAACAATAGCTACATATGATGGGTTTTTTTTTTACTTTGTTTTTCTAACCCTGTTGTGTTAGGATTAGGATCTCTAACAATTATTTTATTTTGATCTGAAGTCTTTACAGATTGTACTTGACTCCCTCTGCTGTGCTCAATCTGATTACGCCAAAGACAGGGAGCAGCAGGGCAGGTGTTTCATCTTCATATACATCTTTTTAACTCCACTGTAGAAATGCAATGTGCCATACAGTTTTGAACTGAGACAAGAAAATCTCTTGGATTTAGGATTTAGTAAAACTCGTCCATGCATGTCCCTTTAGCCATCTTGACTATTGTAATGAAGTATTTACTGGTCCTAAAAAATCTATCCGACAGCTACACTGATCCAAAACGCTGCTGCCTGAGTCCTCACAATGACCAAGAGAGTTGATCACATCAGTTCAGTTCTGAGGTCTTTGCCCTGGCTTGCTGTCATTCAGAGATCTGACCTTACAATCTTGTTGCTGGTTTACAAAGCACTACAGTAGATCCAAAATGCATCTCTGATCTGCTGCTGCATTATGAACCATCAAGATTTTGAGGCAGTCTGGATCAGGTCCCCAGAGTCAGGACCAAGCTGCATTCAGTTCTCATGAATCAAACTTGTGGAAAAAAACTGCCCCAAACTCCCAGTCTTTAAATCGAGTTTGAAAACCGTTCTGTTCACTGCTGCCTTTGATTAAAGCAACAAATTATTCTATGATGTTTCTTTATATACATGTACTCTTCATTAATCTAGCTCTTAATCAGAGCTGACTTTAAACTTTTAATTTTTAGAAATGCTTTCTTTCAGCATTTGTAATTTAATTTTTTTTCTTTTGATGATTTCATCAAGTTCTGTCACACTTTTCAAAATGTTCGAAATGTTTTTAATAGTTTGTGTAAAAAACTTTCAGTTACCCTGCTGCTGAAATGTGCCTTTTTTCGTACTCACCTGCTGCATTGAAGGTTTTTGGTTGTTTATTGTCACGATACTCCTTTAATTAACACCTTATCATGATGGACACCTTTCTGAGCCTGAATGATCCTAGGAGCTATACTGTTGGGGGCATTACTATTGATATGGGCAGGCAGGAGGGCCCATACAGGTCGGGTACAAAGTGCTATGGGTGGCAGTGTTGAAGGTGTAAATCTATGATTACATTAAGGCCCCGTTTACACAACGCCGATTTTGAGTGAAACCGCAGCTTTTTTCCTGCGGTTCGGCTGATTGTGTGCACGACACCAGCCGTTCTTCTCTCTGAAACCGGAGGTTTCTGAATCCTGGTGGAGATTTTCAGTAACACCCCCCACGGAGGTGAGAAGCACCCCGCAGCTGTGAAAGTGCGCATGCTCAAACAGCCGGCACACAGCGAAAGCTTCTTCTAAACTAACAATTACAATAAATTAAAGACAGCAGAGTGTTTTTTTATGTTTCTCACCCTTTGCAGCTTGTAGGAGCAAAACACAAAGAGCATCCCAGGTCCGAAGGAACTTTAGTTTATTTATTTTCTGTGCACATTTTCTCCAAACACAACACACACCTTATTCTACAACACGTTCACTGAGCATATATGACTGAGTCATACAGTACACCAAATCTGCTGTTTTGACTAAAAATATGATCATTTTAAAGGAACGATAAAACACTTTACTATGTCCCATTTGGGAACCCTGCCTGGTACATTACTGCAGTGGTTCCATGTAAACGGGTGATTTTTTTGAGCATTCACTTCAATAAACATTAGCATTTTCAGAGACCGGTCTCTTGTAAACAGGGCCTAAGAGTGGAAATAAAATCTTTCCATTGGTTTATGAAAGATATTTTTTTCGAACAGACAAACAAAGTAAATCAAAAAACAAATGCACATGCGTGCACACAAGTAAACAATTACCATACTGCCTGCCTTCATTGCAGTGAGCAATAAAAAATGTATTACAAGCAAAATGCTATATTTTCTGGGATAAAATATTCTAGTAATGAGACAGTAAAATATTTATGCTACTGATAATTGGCTAAAGTAAAATGAATTGTTATAATAAAATAAACAGTTTTAACATTGCTGAGTCACGTCGTGACATTTCTGTGCAGATATGTAATATATTTTCCTTTGAAAAATTTCAGGCTAAGAAAATTACTTAAGACATGTCAGAATATTCACCATCTAAGCCTGACTGTTATCAAACTGCTGCAGTTACATGACTAAATATGCACCTGAGGGATCATGCTCAATACAGGTAGTGACAGATAAAGCTTTCCAGTATGTCACTTTAGATATATAATTATATTTACTAAATTTAATTTGAAAATAGTTTTTATATTAATGGTAAACTTTGAATTTATGATTCAATGCAATAAAATAAACAAATTTAAAAGTGAAAGATAATATTTGTCCTACCTCTGAGCTGTTGGTTTTGCAAAACTGTGACCCTCTGAACAATTTAGTTGAAAAGCCCTGCATTAATGCATCTCAAAATTAGCTGCTTTAACGTCAGCATTGACCATAAACTACATCTTCCATAATGCATGTCGATTATGCATGGGGATTTCTTATCGAAAAGAGTTCAGAATTCAAGACTTTCTACATCTCAACAGTGAGTAAAACTCTTATTTTTACTTTTAATAGTAATTCTGTATTTATCATTTCATATTTAGTCACGTAGTACTTTTCAGTATTTATAAGAGGATGTGTTAAAACGCTGTTTCAATGCAGGAAATACCACTTAGAGCTCAGTTATTGTTGGTCAGCGGTGCTCAGCCGTAACAATGAGATGAGGAACATGACGTTTTCTGTTCAGTCCAAGTTAAATATAAAATGTACAACTGGCCCTTAAAGGACAACCATAACACTCATGTGACCCTCGGTGAAAATGAACTCACCACCTCTCCAGTATGAGGTCTGATCATCCCAAACCAAATGGCACAATGCTGGGGTTGTGCTGAGGTATCCAAAAAGAAAAATGCTAAACATACCTTAACATTTCCTCCTATTAGGTCAGGTGGCTCCTCGTCCGCCTCCAAGGCCACATTGATGGTGGCAAAAGGCCGGCTGGCCATCTGCTGCATCTCCCTCAACAGTTGCTATGAGTAAGAAAGGAGAGAATCATAAACAGTCAATGTCAAATAAATAATGACAATACATTTCAACTCCATTCAACCATATATCATGCTGCCTTTTATATACAATTCCTGAGCTGGGTATGCCAAAGCAGCAAATCAAAGACTGATAATGGTGGAACAGTAAGACAATCGCATCAAAGAGGGGAAAAATAACAAGACCTAAACTTTTCAAAGTTGGCTACATTTTACTGAAAATCAACCAAAGAAAATAAAATGCAGGCTCAGTTATTCCATGGCAGGACAGCGGCAGCAAAAACAGGATCACATCATGAGACACTAAAACACTTCAGCCGTCCTCTGCAGATGGTAAGTTTCATAAAGTTAGTTTGTTCGTCAGGTTGAAGCCTCAGATCTTATTTTCAGTGACTGATCACTTCGTGCTGAAGACAACTGTCAATAAGTTTTGTTAGTTTACTATCAGAAAATGCTGTTTGTTGGAAGCGAAGCTATCAGTTATGTTAACGTTAGCTAATAAGTTAAGTGTTTCATAATTATCACTGAATTATACTAATATTCCATCCTGTCTCATCTTAACCCATGTTTTGATGGCATTGAAGACTTATAACTTTAACTGTCACGTCCAGCAAGTTTTCATCAGGATTGATTGTCACTTGAATGTGACTTTAAGCAAAGTTTATTTTTTTAGTTCATTTAGGACTTGCAGCAGGGCAGGTTAACAGCCCCTCGTGCTGGGGAGAGGCTGATATTTAGAGTTATTTGTTTGTTTAAAAGACAAATTTTATATAATTTCCTTTTTATTTTGTCTACATTAATGTTAAAATACATCTGAGTAAGCAATTAAGTTTTAGGTTAAAATTCATATGTTTCATGGGTTATTTTAATTAGCTTTGAACTTGTTATATTAAGGTAGAGACACTGGATAACCGGGTGACACAATTATGATGAGCAGGTGAGATAAGTCATGTACTGGAGCTGGAACAGGAAGTGCGCCCACAGGAAGCTTAGATGGACATTTTTACAAAAATTATCGTTGACCAATCGACTAACTGGACAAATAATCGCAGCCCTAAGTTTTAACACAAGTTTATGTAAATTTTGGATTTATGTCCATTATGTATATGGCCAATGCCAAACCCAACCTTTTATAAAAGCATAATTTAATGTAAATATAAAACAAGCTTTACAATTAGAAGAACTTAAGCTACTATCTTAGTAAATTAAGCTGAGAAATCAAACACTTCCCATGGAGTATCCATTTTACAACTCAGGTGAAAAATGACAACATTTCCAACACCAAATAAGACATAGTAAGGTGTAATAAAATTAATAAAAACAAAACATGATGTATTAGTAATTTTAACCAAGACAAGATACCAGTCATACCAGTTTTATGTGTACTATTCCACATTCATTGCACGTATTTTTTTGGCAATTATATGATTGTAAGTCCAACTAATTTGTACTGTGTCTCTTTTTTTGCTGCCAGCTTTTTTCAGAAAAAAAATGTTTTTCTTAACTGATAGAAGCTCTGCTGTATCGGAGACTCAAAGTCACAAGCTTATGAAAACAATATTGGACAACAATGCAAGGTAAAGGACTCAGTGCTTACTGAAGCACTCAGGGCCTTGATCCCAAAATATATTAGCAGATTCCAGGAACAACACTGAAGGTCTCTGTCTGAACCCGCAAGCTTCAAGATTTGAGCTTGAAGGGATGTGGAAAAAGGGCAAGTTCAGATTTATATTAGGGGTGTGATGATATGCCCAAGTCACGGTTTGGTAGGTACCTTGATATGAGAGTCGCGCTTCAGTTTAGCAGGAAGAAATAAATTCCAACAAATTGTCTTGTTTTTAATAGACAATAAATCTCTCAGAAGCAGAGAAGGAAAAACACACCACCCTCATTAATGGGAAGCAGGTCATGAAAGCGAAGTAGGATTTGGTAACTGTCAGGTTCAATATAAATTATAGTGATATTAAACTATCCCCATCCAATCAAAACTGAATACAGTAAGCCACAGGCCACGCAAACAAAATGTTTGATGAATGGTTGAGAAAGTTATCCAAAACAATAATAACAAAGGAGTGAACATTAATTTGAACTCGACTTGATGCAAAATAAAAAGCGACACGTAACTAAACATCTTTTCATGTGAAAATACAAAAACAAAATGTGAAACACTCCTAGCTTCTTAGCTGACTACCTAGTGTGAGAAAGTGATGCTTGATAACAGGGAAGCTGAATAAATATACAAATGACATGCCCCAGTAACTTTCAAAGCACAGATTATATAACACAATTGCTTGCCATACCGGCACTTATTTCTATCCACTGCAGCTGTCTATGATCACTCTGTAACTGCTGAACTTTTTCACACAGTTGATTTGACTTAAACAGGATTTTTCTTTAAAGTTCTTTGTGTTGTTCTGAACCAGCCATGCTTTGATGAAAAGTGTTTTGATAGCATCTTCTTCTTTGTGGTGGCTGTTAGCAAAATCTAGTTAAAAAATAAGAGCCGGTTTCTGTCAGGACCAGTAATCATCTGTGCTGTCTAGGTCCTTAACAACTAGTCACGTAAAAGATGGTGAGAATAAATTAAATTTAGAAAGCACAATTATTACTTTAATTCTGTCTGGATGAATCACTGGTCATCACTTGTGTTGCATAACCAGTATCATTGAGAACTTGAAGGATAAAAAGAACATCAAACATGCTGCTGCCACTTTCAAATGTGTCCTATAAAGTGCAATTTGGGCAACAAGAGGCTCGTTAGCAGTTTTCCAAATTAATAAAGCATTAAAGGGCTTGATAAAGTCACTGATGAAACAGAATGTGTAAAAAGTCATGCTGTAAAGGAAGTGATAACTGGGAGTACATAAAAAAGCTCTTTCATCGAACAAAAAACACAAACCAAATCAGTCATGTGGAGCAAACCTACGAACAGTAACTACAAGTAAGAACACCATAATCCAGAAGTGTTGACCAATAACACCCATAAAGATTAAACAAATGTAGACCCATAAGCAAAAGGATGCTTCCTCAAAACAAATTAAAAAGACTGGTAATTCCAACATTACATTACACTTTACTGCAACATCCCAACACAAAAAGTAATGAAAAATTAAATGAGCAAGTCAGTGCGCTAAAAGTAGACCTTTCAGGACAAACAGCTGCTTATATCATCTGACAACCAGAATATGTAGTTTTGTCAGACTGAAAGCAGCAAAATGTGTAGCAATGCAGCGTACTACTGTATAGATTCATCAATCATGCAGGACATTGCAAATTAAAAAAACTAACAAAATAAACAATAAAAAAGAACAACTGGATTTCTATTGTTCAGCTAAGGATATATCGCTTTCATCCTCTCAAAAAGTTAGGGATATTCAGCTTTTGGGTGAAATTTCAGGACGAGCCTAAAATGCATTCAAACCTTTACAGGTAAACTTAATGTGACCTCTGAGCTTTTGAATGCACATGTCCAACTGTTAAATGTTTCAGTACTTTTTGCACAAGTTGCTGTTCTCTAACGAGGAGC
>JARVJO010000173.1:363718-374953 GCA_031762555.1 Cynodonichthys magdalenae | reverse complement strand
AAACATAAAAAACCTGCGGCTTATAGTCCGGTGCGGCTTGTATATGTACAAATCATGCAATTTAGCTTCTGCGGCTTGTATTCAGGTGCGGCTAATAGTCCGGAAAGTACGGTAAATCAACGGTCTGTATTTTGGTCCAGCTGCGGTATTGTATGGCTTCATTTCTTGCATTTAACATTCAAGTCTAGATCTGTATTCGTTTCCTGGCTCTCACTTGCACCCAAGTCACTAGCACCCAAATTCCCCCCCTCCCCCACACACTTTATGGCCCTGCTTATCAGCTGGTCCCGCAGACATTTACAGGCTACACCAAACGCTGATAAGTTATGACTTACGTCTCTCTCTCTGTCTTGATACAGACAGAGGCCAAGACAAAAACGAGAGCATTAAGATCAGGACCAAATCTGTTTACAAGTCACCAGATCTGCATGGCTCGGTTTGAGTGTTGCTGACGGTGCGCGCACACTTGCAAGCTGGTGTTTTTCTACTTGATGCTTATGTTGGTGTAGCATTCTCCAAATGGCAGTACACTTCATAACTTGTATAATGTTGTAAAAATGAGAATAAACTCTTGATAATAAATTAAAGTATTTAAATGGGACGCGGTGTGCACAACTCGTGCTGAGAACAGTCAGCGGAGGGTTTACTCAAATGCGCCAGCTCTGGCTCGAGCTGTGATCAGTAGCCTGCCTGACACTGGCAAAAAACATTCTGGCTCTGATCCCATCTGGGTCAACCAAATCAGCTTAAAAATAAAATAAGAATTCTGTATTTGTGCCACATCTGGCCCAAACCTGCCACCACCCGTTCTTTAGCTAATCCAGATTCATGCTGATGTGTTGTGGAAGAAAAAAAAAAAAAAAAAAAACGGGCCCCTTTAACAGTTCCAGGCCAAATGCTCACCTATATTTGGCCCAGAGCAGATAACTTTTGCTGTAAGGGTAGACAAATAATTGTGGAGTTTGTCATTGTTTTTGTTGTCCAAAAGTAGCTGGAGTTTGTTGCTGTGCTGCCATGTCAGCTTGCTTTGGAGAAAATGCAGACAGATGAGGAAATGTGTCATTTTTCCTCGTTTTCGCGCTCAAAATAAAGTTTAACAACATTAAATTTGTTTGCTTTACTCACCATCTCATGCATAAAAAGACTGGGTTTACAACGCAAGTTTCTGACCCAGAGTTCCAAACTCCAGTGTAGATATTACTTTCTTGTGTTTAGTTTTTTCATGATTATATATAAAGCAGCTGAATTTACTATGATCACCATTTCTAATAAATTATTTAAATGATTTAGGTCGCCGGTTCAACTCCCTGGACCAACCAGCCCCACTTTGGGCCCTTGAGCAAGGCCCTTAACCCCTCAGCTGCTCCCTGGGTGCTGTAATTGGCAGTCCATTGCTCAACATGTGTTCACATGTGGGATGGGTTAAATGCAGAGAATTAATTTCCCCATCAGGGAATCAAAACACTGTAAAAAATAAAAATAAATAAAAGTAACAAAAGAAATCAATGGTGAATACTTCATTAATTGCTGCTTGATGATGAATCGATACAGGTAAAGCTTGATGCAAGGTAACGATCCCCACCACCCCCTAAAAATAAAATGAATCCAGTGCTACTGACCCAAGTAAAGAACACATTCTCTTTCATAATGATGGTGAGGTTCATTAGTAGTGAGGCATTGAGTCCATCATCATCAGATTTACATTTACCTTAAAAAAAACAAAACACTAAGGTTGTATTTACACCAGATAGCCGAGTAGACTGGGTGTTTGATTGGGAACCAAAAATGTAAGATTTGTTTTCATTTTTAGCTAGTGCAGTTTGCAATCACACTGCACTTTGTCAAACGAACCCTGTGAACAACCTGTTCCCTCCCTCGCCTGTGGTGGCGCTGCTCCAAGGCCCACTGAAGGAATCAACACGAGAACCTCAGAAGAAGACACTGAACGCAACTTCCTGATTCACAAAATGTTAACAAACATGGAGTAACTTCAAATTTTAGTGCTGATAGGATTTATTTTTTGTTTTTGGCGAATGTGCCTAAAAAAACAGTCTTCAACAATGAGCTCAGCATGAGAGGAAGATGAGGCAGAACAGCTGTGAATATTGTTTTTCTACACAAGGTGGCTGAGACAGCTCCATGTGAGGCAGCATTCAGAGTAGGAGGAGTGTATCCAACTTCACAGCAGTGATATTCATTTTATACAGATATCAAGCGATGTATTTACAAGATATGAGTAACTTTATTACTGTTGTTACTCAGAATGCCCTGCATTGTTGTCGGCTTCCTGCTTTTGGAGCAGTGTCTGGTCCGCTTGGCATTCACACATGCAATTGAACCACACCAGAATTTGCTTCAACCAAACTGAGACCTACGTTTGCAGGCAGACCAGAGTTCGCATTTTTGGTCTGCACCAGAGATTGATTACACATTCACACCTCCCCAAATAAACCAGACTTTACAGGCAATTGAACTAAAGATCAATTAAAGCAGACTAAACAGGACTGCTGTGAATGCACTCTAAGACTCATGTTTCCACATACAGTATTTTCTGTCAAACATTCTTTTATTGACCTAATATTTAAAAACGCAAGATCACTCTGAGGTTTGGTTTTAATTTCAGAGCACAGATTAGATTTGTTTTAAAGAGGAAAACTGGAAAGTAACACAGCAGAAGTAGATAGGTCTTTCTGTCTGCATGAGTTGCTCATAAGCATCTTGTTTTCACTTCAAAGCTCTGTTTAATATTAACCAGATAATTCTTGTACAATTTCTTTTTGTTATAGTTTAACTAGTGTGGTTGCATACTAAATGTGTTATTTTGTATTTGTGCCAACCTCCAGTACACCAAGCCAGCTTTCAGTTTTTTGTTTTTTTTTAATATACAGCTTTCAGTTTCAACAACCTCAAACTTTATGAATTATATGATAAATCCAAACCAAAAACATTCATCCTGAGGCATTGGTTATGCCAATGCCTCTGCAGCGAGATCATCTCAAAAGTGTGGGTACTAAGTTTGAATAGGTTATCTTCTTCTGCCTCATAGTTTTAAAAACAAAAAAAACAAAACTTATCACTACATGTTTTAATTGAAGGTCCAGTTTTGAGAGCATTTTTTAAACTTAGAAAACCACTTCAATAATGCAGAAGTACTGACTGCCTCACCTAATGCAGTTTTGTGAACACTGAGGTCTCAGCGCCACTTTTCCTTACGTATCTTGGTGTTTGAACAGGAAGTACCAGTTTGTAAATTCAGCTATTTTAATTGTAAAAGTAACTGAAACAAATACAATTCTTCATAAATTACATATAATTCTCAATCTATTAAAAAAAATTCATTTGCTTTATTTTACAAGCATCTCTTCCTATGTGTAGGGGATTTAACACTTGCTAACACTAGCTAAAAATCGATTTACTGAAATCTTTTTCAAACCTTCTACATGTAAGCAGTGGTGGGCAGAGCTCATCCCAAAGTTAGTTGCATATGTTCTAAAGTGCTTGCGCTCAATAGAACTTAGCGGAAGCTAATTCTAAAGCGCAAAACAGACTCAAAGTTCACCAGAGTATACTTCAGTGATAATATGAGCCTCTCTTGTGTAATACTGCTGACTAGAGGCACGTCCCTTTACTTTTACAGCGTTGCACATTACGCCACAATTTGGGGAGGTGATTTGTTTGGGTCTGTTCAGTTCTACTTAGGTGTGTGTGTGCGTGATTATAGGTGGACCATCCACAGGGTTGTTGTGTTAAAAAAAACAAACTGTTGAGGCTTTACCGTTTGTTTATTTATTGTGGCGGTGCTTTTTATAAGTGCTTGTGTACCCATGGGTGGCCAGTTTGTTTGGATATCTGCTCGGCTTTGTCTCCTTCACCTGATTACAACTTCTGCTTTTCCCAAGGACAAAGTTTGCACAAGTAATGTCATTCCTCTGTCAATCAATCCAAGAGCTAATATATAGGCAGCATTCTGCTGACGTCAAAATCATAAGTGTACTGTACTCGCTTCTACCCGGAACCATCGGAGAGGAGGTACAAACTGTGCGGCCGAAGCTGAACTGAGCAGAACCACAACAGGCGCAGTAGTGGAGAAGGACTGGGTGACATAGCTGAGCTGCAATTGCTTCCTGCCACGTAAACGCAAAGAATTGTGAGAATTGTCTCTTAAATGAAAACCGTGACTCAAAAGGACAGTCAGCTAGAGTTTATAGCCTCTGAGAAAAGATTGTGGCTAGAGGGGGCACAGTTTCCATACAATGTTTACGTAACGGTCATTACTTGATGAAATAATTAATTTAGTGCAACTGATTTTTTGAATTTAGAAAGCACAAATCCACACCCAGTGCAAAGAATTTAGCAAAAACCCTGAAGTGCAAATGAGAAATTTAGATCAGCAATTAGTGCTATAGAGTTTTAGGGGTCTAATGCCCACCACTGCATTTAAGTAATGAAAAAAAAAAAAGTCATTTTTTTTTTTCTAAACGTGAACTTTTAGGGAGTGAGACCTACACTTAGTCCAGTGGCAAAATATGTTTGTTCATTTCTCATTAAAGAAGCAACAGCGACATTACAGTTGTCCCTTTCTTTTCATTTTTCCCCCACAGATAAATTGTTCAAATGATTTGTTCAGTTCCACTACAGAAACAAAAGGGCCTCAGCTAATAGAGTGTATCCTTCCACTTAGTGTCCGGCCTTGCCTGTACACAGAATGTCATCAGTGTCCACAGTGAAACAGCACAAGCTCTTTTACTACTAAATTCTGTTTCATCAATTTTAACCAAGTGGTTTAGGGGTACTAAGAACACATTAAATTACAGTGATATTATAATATTTGCAAAAAACATTTTGTCCTAAAATGTTTCAGATGGCACAGTATTAAATATGATAAAGGGAAAAAAGTATTTACATTTTGGAAAATGGAACAATTTTATTTAGTTTAGTCAATCATATTACTAAAAGGTTATTGATGAAAAAATCTAAGCTGTTACTCATTAATTCAAGCATGGCTAATTTTTGCAGCATATAAAAACTGCATTGTTTGTTTTAATCATTTACTGTTGTGTTTTTATTGGTATTGTACTTATTGTTCCTTGTGGTGTATTAAATCTTTTTTTAGTCTGTGCAGCAGTGCCCTTTGAAAGCCAAGCAAAATTTCACCCTCGAGAGACAAATAAAGTCTTTTGACTTGGCTAAAAAGTAAAAATGCAAATGCAAAAATCTGATTGTCCAACTACAGCAAACACATCTGAACTTGTACAGGTGTTGGGGTGGGTGGGTGTTGATTTGGGCCACTTTTTCCTGTAGCAACTGATCCTCTTAAAGTTCTAGCACTATTTTTGTGTAAAGGTTAGATTGTAAAAAGCCCATCTGTGCAGCAGAATTTCTGGGATAGAGTGAGAGTGGGTTGGGAGCAGGTTACATGGTAAGAGACAATCAAAGGTGAGGCCGCACACTTGAGTACGGTGACAGCTGAACAGCACTTCAAATGACATGGCTTGAAAACTCTCACCCACTGAATCGCACACACACACACACACACATTTTTGTGGGAAATGAATGCAAGTTTTTTTAAACTGAGACAAAAAACATCTAATACATTTCACTTAAAAAACATAACAGACATCAAAAACTAAAGTGCATGTCGCTGAGAGAAATAAATATTTGATCCCCAAGATAAACATGACTTAGTTCCTGATAAGTAGACTGACAACAGGTTTAGAAGGGTGACAGAGACACTCTAGTTCCTCCTGGGGATCCAAAGATATTTTTTGGGCAGAGAGTATAAACAATACCTCCAGCAAGTTCTCAGTTGGCACCATTGTCTCCTTCCAGTGGGACATGCCCAGATAAACTCCAAAGGGAGGCATCCAGGACAGATCCTTAATAAATGCCTGAACCACCTCAGCTGATTCGTTTTGATGGGGGGGGAGTAGCGTCTCTACTCCAAGCTCTGTCCAAATGATGGACCTCCTCACTCTATCTTTAAAGGCTCCACTATACATCAAAAAGATGTGAGAAGTCAATACTATCATAATTTGAGACAGTGTTTTTTTTGCGAACTATTTATACCCAAAAGAGAACCCGCGGGAAGGTACATTTTGTTAAGTTCTCCACTACAGTACGTCACACACAATCAGAATCAACATAGACAGCGCTGTTGTCTGCATTGATTTTTAATTGATAATAGCGTTGAAGTAGAAATATCTGGTATTTCTGTTAACCAAGGAGAAGCACTATTTTGTAAATCAGTCACAAAGAGACTGCCATTGTTTACAACAGTATGCATATGCTACCCAGCTGAGGGACACACTCTCCCATTATGACCATCATTTGATGTTGGCTGCATTTTCTCACAGCCTTAGCTTGGTGCTCCACTGCAGACGCTGCTCTGGGATCAGCTCACTGCAGCCACTTCACATAAACAAACACGCTCACTGAGTTCTGACCAATCATACAATTCTTTTAGTGCTGTGAGAACTAATTCTGACTGGGGGGAAATACACAAGACAGATCTCAACAGGTGGTAGCAAACTATGCAAATTTTGTCACACATCGACGTCAGCAGGACGTGCAAATGGGTCTACTCACTGAGTATATAAAATATAAAAATCAGGCTTAAGGCTGAGCCTGGCCACATATACAGAAGACCTTTCAGATACTTGTATGGGGTACTCATTCTTTCTGCCATAATCCATATCTCATGACCATAGGTGAAGGATGAAAAATAAAAAAACAGCCTCAACCCAAACCAGCTTCTTTCCCACTTCCCTGTATCATCACTTGTGAACAAGACTCCCAAATACTTTAGATTTCACTATATTCCAACAAAACGTGAGACGAAAGACCTTTTTCACAGAGTGTTTATAGTTGAGGAGAAACCAGTAGATTGAAATCCTGATAGGTCCTCCTGGATTTCCCCCAATGTATTGTTACTCTGGTGGGCCGCCAGATGAAACGTCACTTATTTATTTAGAATCAGCACAGGTTTAAACAGTCTGAGCAACATTCGGAACATCGCACCTGCCAATTGCTTCACAGGGTACCATTTTTCCTGCTGCACTGCTAAGCAGCTGAGTTGTAGGAGGTGTGTGACAGAGGCTGACTGGCTTTTGAGAGAACTGGGGCATTTCCCAGTGGTCTGGCCCACTCAGCAATAAACGAGGGGCAGTACCAAAAGCTCGGTTCAGGTTTTTCTCATTTTTTTTATTTATTTATTTAAATAAACTATCTTTGGCATTTGTGCATCTCATCTGAGTATTTTCTTAGCTTAGCTCCCACAGCAAGAAGCAATGAGGAAAAGACACTCCGCTTTCCACCTTTTTTCAGAGGGCCGTTCACACACACACATCTGCCTGCTTGTAAAATGCGAGAAAGAGAGAGACAGAGAGAGACAGAGAGAAACTCATCAAAAATGCTCCTTACCCCCACATTTCCAAATATAAATGTGCAACTTTTTTTTTCTATTTTTACACTGTATCCATTAGACAAACTGAGTTTAAATGGCAGTTTAACATTATCAAAACATGACAAATGTGCTTTAGCAGCTAAAAACACTATCTATTGTAAGTGTAAATTTTTGTATTACTTCTCTTCGTCGCGACGCCCAGCAGCTCTGTTTGATCTTCCAAACCACGGCAGCCACCAGCAGCAGGGACAGGAAGCAACTGTGGACAAACAGCAAAAGTAAAGAATGAATGCAAAATAAGATAACAGTCTGTGCTGAGCAGAAAGGAGAATAACTGGGGCTCCGTGGCACCTTTTGAGTGGGTTTATTTTCTAAGTCATAGAAAAATATTTAAATGAACATCAACTTTATTTTGGACTTTTTTTTACAATTATACAAAATCATAAAAGTTTATTATGACATCAAACTGTAGATTGAAAATTAACAATGATTTTGTATTTAAAAGGCTACATGTTTGAACCCATTTATATATATTTTTTCTCTTGATATATTCTAACGTGGTGCATTACTACTGACAAATTAAGGCCAGCTGCTGAAATATCTAAACTCTCTTACATAAAACACAATTTATTGTATATTTAGCAAAAAAAGACAAAAAAAAACCTGGCCCATGGCTGACCTCTCTAAACTTTAGAGAGTCATTGAGTAATCTGCTAATTTCAGCAAATGTTTTTCAGTGTGGGGACTCTTGCTGTTATTTGTTTAGAAATGTTTATTATATACAGTAGTCAGACAACATGCCGTTGTGGAGCAGGGGTGAGCCAGGGGATGGCTCCGAAAAACATTTGGCCATCCCAACTGCCGCTTTGACAAAAAAAATTGGGCAAATGCTTGTTTCAAATGCATTGCTCAAATAGGTTATTCTCATGATGAAAGACTACTTATTAGTCACTACCCGAGTAGGTAAATGAGAAAATTTCCATGGGCCACCTCTCCAGTAGTCCCAGTTTAGCCACCTCTACAAAAAGTGTTGCGCTCTGCCACTTTTATTGAGAGCAAGTGGACAACAAACTCTTTAGAGTCAAAATAAATTACTGAGAAATCCAATATTTATTTCATCATGGCAACATCAATATTAAAACTGAATGCTAACTTCTGGCCTAAAATATGTGGCTGGACTCAGTAGAATGCTGAAGTCTGAATAAAAGCCAAGAATGGAGTGTCAAGCTGAAAGATACTTGTTAAACACGGTAAATATGCTAGGTTTCCCTTTCTAGAACCCACATCTGGTTTTACATTTCAGCAAATTATTTTTGACATTATTGGTACTGATGTAAAACAAAGAGGAGGTAGAAGAATCATGACCTTCTGACTATAGCTTCTGGAAGTCACATTTTCAATAAATGTCTTGATTCATTCAGATTAATATATCTGACCAACCCTAGGACACCTGAAAAACTCTTGCAAAGTTGGTGTAGTTTTGCAGGTAGCTTTTTTAGGGTTGGCCCAGCTATACCCCAGGAGCCAAAAATCAACCACCAAGCCCTCTGCAATGAAACCCCCCACCTGTCTGGCTTCAGGAGGGTGCCTCAATTTCTCTAGTCTGGGCAATATCTTGTATCCTGCTGCATGTGGCCCTAGATCATCAAGGCCTTTAAATTATTCTTAGTTGGATCACTTCCTTGGGCTCAATTTGCCATGGGAGACCCTCCCAGGAGCGAATACTTTATACAACATAGCTGCCAGGATCACAAAAGTACTAAAACTCCTTTAAGATTCTGCAAACCTTCTTCATCTATTACTGATTCTATTGTTGTTTAATTCTGCCATACATTTTCATTCCAGGTTACTTTTTCAGCATCTTTATTCCTGTAGTATTTTTTGTTGTTGTAATTTTTGTGAGCGCAAGCACTTTCTAGTGACTACCTCCCACAGGACACAAATACAAAAAGCAAATGTGTTTCATTCATCAGTGACAAAATTCCTATCACTCTTTGTTTCAGCTTTGACTTGTCCGTATTTAAGCTCCTGTTAGTCTATTAACTAGATTTTCTGTGCTTCAGCTAATGCATACATAAAGCATATCAGCATGTTGATAAATGCTGTAAAACACTGGCTCAGAGATGAACATTAATCTGACTTTTAGTTTCAGATCAACAAAAGTTTGAATTTTCATGTATCATATTCAGACTAAGAAACTTGTTACCAGAACCTTGTGTTTAGTTTTACATGGTGCACATTTTGAATTTCTGACTCAGTATAAACGCTGCAGGTGATAGGTTAAAACTGAGCAATATGTCAAGCAGACTTAATGAGCTTGAAGTAATTAATTTGGTATAAATATGTAGCTGAACACAAGTCGTAATCAGACACATTACTGGCAGACTTTGACTTTATTCGCTGCAATAAAACAACAAAAAATAAGTCATGTTTTAAGGTACGATGACCAGTTTTAATCAAAGCTGCTAAAATATTCAAATGCAAGATTGTCTCAGCTGAAAAAATTACAAAAGCATTTATGGCCATGATAAGAACATAGAGCCTCCAAATTAATGTTACTCCTCCTAGAACAAGAGTTTTGTTTTGCTTTAGAAAAGCAATATTCAGAAGTGTAAAATGTTTAAGATAACGGTCATTCTATCTATCAAACTCTACAGACTAGTTAGAATGTAAGAAAAAGACTGAACATGTCTGTCTTGTTCACAGCCTCATCAGTATCAGCATCAGCATGATGATTCAGGCTTGTTATGCTGCCACAAACCTGGGTACTCCGCAGTCACTGAATCAAACATGAACTCCTCTGAATACCAAAGTGTTCTACTGGCAAATGTGAGGCCATATGTCCGACGGCTAAAGCTTGGGCCAAATTAGGTCATAAAACAGTCCAATGATCTGAAACACACCAGCAAATGCATCATAGAACAAAAAAAAAAAAAAAAACATATTAAGGTGTTGCAATGGTCCAGTCAAAGCCCAGGCCTCAAACTGATTAACATCTGTGGTCAGACCTTAAGAAAGCTGTGGATAAAACATATTTCGGCAAAACTCAAGGAATCAAAGCATTTTTGTAAAAAAAAGTGTGGGTCAAAAGTTCTCCCAAACAAAGTGAAGGACGTACAGAAAGCAGGTTTGCTTTTAAAATAAAACCGGTGAGACATATTTAATCTTACTTGTTCCTTCTCCCTGCTTGTTTTCATTGTCAAATGTCATGTCTGCAGCCATCAGAATGTCGACAATGAACATATACCCTTTGCAAAATCATCTACGGCAGATAGATGTCTAACTGTCAGACTGTCTTCCAAGTCCATAATCTGCTAAATAGCTATTAAATAAGACAGCCTGTATTTACATTTTTTACATAAAAAATATTAAAGACTGTTGGTATTCTGAGAATAAGGAAGTCAGTATAATAAAAAGCTTGACTATACAATTCTATCTAGCATAATCAAGGACATGTAATTAAAAAAATAATTATTATGGTATGTAGATGAAGAAAAAAAACATCTAGACTTTTACAAACACGAAACATCTTGTTGCTTCTCTTAAGATCATATGTATTTGAACTGACTTAAATGAATTTGAAGTGTGTTTAATTAGAAACATTTCCATTAAAGCATAATGACGGAGTTTTACTCGCGAGGTGGACGGAGTTTTACTCGTGGGGTGGACGGAGTTTTACTCGCGACGCATTGTTGATTCTCCTTTCGTCGTTTGATTATGGGCCCTAAGAAAAATCCAGCAAAAATCCAACACATCCATTTTGAGGAGATAAGAAAGGCGTTGGATTTTCTATCTGGAGAGACCTCGGCCATCCGACTCCAGCAAAAGTCCAT
>JARVJO010000173.1:329211-350779 GCA_031762555.1 Cynodonichthys magdalenae | reverse complement strand
TCAGCTGTGTATCCACCTGACTTCTGCACAACACAACTGATGGTCCCAACCCCATTTATAAGGCAAGAAATCCCACTCATTAAACCTGACAGAGCACACCTGTGAAGTGAAAACCATTTCAGTTGACTCTTGAAGCTCAAGAGCTTTTTTTTTTTTTTACTCAACTTTCCTATTGTGTATTTCCAGCTGTTGAAAAGGTAGTGCAACTCTGTTGCAGCATGACTTGTTCACCTGTTTCCCTATGTTTGTCAAGTGTGTTTTTCTTTAATGGGTGTTCTTAACTGCAATTTCCCTCCATGGGATCAAAGTATTATTCATTCATTCATTCATTCATTCAAGACAATGCCAAGAGTGTGCGAAGCAGTAATCAAAGCAAAAGGTGGCTAATTTGAAGACCCTAGAAAATAAGACATTTTCAGTTGTTTCACACTTTTTTTTTGTATATAATTCCACATGTGTTAATTCATAGTTTTGATGTCTTCAGTGTGAATCTTCAATTTTCATAGTCATGAAAATAAGGAAAACTCTTTGAATGAGAAGGTGTGTCCAAACTTTTAGTCTGTACTGTACATAGGAAATTCTATAGAGAACCATACACACAGACATCCATGCTGGGATACATGTTTGGTTTGACTCATTTTTTTTTAGAAATCAATATTACATTACAGCAGTTCCTGAAGACATACAGTTCAGACAGCGGAGCTCAACACATGCACATTTGTTAGACCTCACGACAAAACTGGTACGTCCATCATTAGAAAGCAAGTCTGCTGAACATTCTGACCTGGGGGAAGTCATTTTAAATTGCAGTCAACATCTTAAGGTGGCTCACTGTGATATGTCACATTTTTGAAGTGATGAACAAGACTGAGAAAATGTTTGACCCAATGTAAACGCTGCAATACACTGCTGGGGGCGGCAGATAAAGATGATCTAATGCAACAAATTCAAACATTAAAGTAAATAAATCATGTAAATCACCAAAAAAACTGACAACACTGAATTCACCTGCAAAACCTCAGACTGTTAGGATATTTTCAATCTAAAATAATTCTGGAAATTCCTGCATTTACATTTAAAGACCTACAGGAAAACAGCATTTAGGCAGCTACAACAAATGTTTCTGTAATGTTCCAAAGCACCTATGTGCACTTTTAAAGCCATCATCTGCAGGGGAGAAACAAAACCTCTGACTTGCTTTCAGTTCCATATGGTGCACAGCTTCACTGCTTTTGTTTTAGTCTTTCCATCCCGAACGGCACAGTTTCCTGCTGAAGCAGAAAGTTGTTTTGAGCAAAATAAAACTGTCAAACCCACTGCAAACTACCTGCCAGAAATACTTGATGACTAGTGACTAGCTGGTGAACATGTTGGGACTTCAGCAACTCTAGATAGTAATAAAGTATTAAAAAAGGAACAATGTTGACATTTTATTGGGCTGCCAGAAAGACAAAAATCCCCACCAAAAAAAGCAGTATGTCACAGAGGGAAATGGGTATTTGATCCTCCACAACTCAGCAAGAATTGTGGTTCCTACAGATTGGTTATGTACCCCAATGGCACACAGATGACAAACTATCAGTCAGTTTCAAACACTTCTGATCTCAAACTTTTGTGTATAAGGAACACAAAATCAATGTCTACCATTCCAACCTCTCCACCATCAAGTGCAAGACCAAAAAGCTGTCAAAAGATGTCAGGGACAAGATATATCAGCACAAGGCTGGAATGGGACCATCAGTAAGATGCTTGCTGAGAAGGTGACAACTGTTTGGGTGATTATTTAGAAATGGGGAAAATAGAAAATGTCCATCAAATGCTGTTGGTCTGGAACTCCATGCAAGATCTTGCCTCATGGGTTGAAGATGATCATAGAAAAGCTGAGGAACCAGACAACCACTACGGAGGAGAAGCTTGTTAATAATCTGAAAGCAGTTGGTCCTACAGTAACCAAAAACACCATTGGTTACACACCAGGCTGTGATGGATTGAAATCCTGCAGCAACCCGAAGATCCCCCTACAGCTAACGGCACAAATACTATGCATCAGGCCGCTTTTAAGTTTGCCAGGGAATTGTTTTGTTAGGTGGGCAGGTAATACCAAAAGTTTGGAACAAGAAGGTAGCTTCCACTACGTTCGCGATTTAACCACGGGGATATATACTTTGCTTTTTCTTCATTTTGCAAGGAAATAAACAGTTTCAGTAAAAGAATAAATCCAATACCGTGAGAGACTTAAAAAGACAGGGACACTCCTTTATTTTTTTTGTGATGTGTGTTTTCACTTTATAACACATTTTATCTTTTTTGAGTAACTCTGTGCTCTTTCACACTCATCCCATTCCCGCATAAACTTTAAATTTTATTAGTTCTTTCCCCTCAAGGACAGTAAGGCATCCTTTGGTTTCTTTAAATTGGCTGGATACCAGTTTTTGTAAACAGCTCTGCAAGAGCCAAACCACCCACTGCTGTTGTCTTCTGGCTCAGTCACCCTGAGGCACCTACTTTGTTCAGACTCACTGGTAAACATCTAGACCTGGACGTCCACCACTAAACTGCGAAGTAGCAACCTGATCAGGAAAACAGCCTGGAAGCGTCGTACCTTTCCCAGAGAAGGTAAACAAACCACAAAGTTGCAGAGTAAGAGCTACTTTGTGTGTGGAAGAGAGACAACAGCCAGAACAGAAAGACTTGGTATCTTTTAATATTTTAATTATTTGTGTCAATCACACGTCCAACAGTATAAATAATTTGTCACATTTCATCTCCATCCCATTCTGCTGGGTAAACCTACCCATACAATCTCCATTTTTTGAATTATGAATTGACATAAGTTTATTTGAAATGAATCATTTATGAGCCAATTCCTGACCTGTTTTGTATTCCAAATATTGTAAATAAATCCCCTAATATATTGAAAGAAAGTATATACACTTTTGATTTTTGGGCAATTAATAATAATCAATAAACCCCTCCAAATGCCCTTAATGCTATTTGTTAATGCAAGAACTTTCTTCTCTTGGCCAGAACAGTAGAGATGAATCATGGATAGGTGTTCCATTAGGAAATTGACCCAAAACATACCACCAAATCAACAAGGGAGTGACTAAAGAAGAAGCACATTAAGATCATGGAGTGGTCTGACCAGTTTCAAGATCTCTAGATTTTCTAAAAGACTGAGAAGCTTCAGGGTGGCAAGAGAGGCAGTCATGTTTAGTTAGGGATCAAATACGTATCTCCCTCTTGACATACAAATTCATCTGTAACTTATTTTTCTAAATTTTAGTGGATATTCTGTCCCTCTCCATTAAAATAAAACTTAAAATAACAATTAGACACAGTTCAATCCTTTGTAAGTGTCCAAACCTACCAAATCCAATGGTTATCCCCCCAAACTGTACAAGTACTGGATTAGTAAATGAAAGTAAAAAAATAAATAAAAATTAAAAAAACAACAGCAACTGAGCGCTATGTTGTAAATGCTAGGTCCAAGCCACTTATCCTGTCTGCATTCAAGGAAGTTTAAAAGCTTTCATTTACGCAAGGGTTGTGGTAGAGATTGCAGGGGTGTGGTTGGGATGCTTAGCCTGGAGGGGGGGTCAAGTAAAATATGGTGGACCACCAGGCCTATAATACACTGGGGGAAACCCTGGACTCTAAAAGAACTTGTGTTGACAGAGAACTAGCACCTTTAGACCACTTGTGTTGCACATTTAGTGATCCATCACAGTTCACACGACAAACACACAAATATCAAAGGCAACAGTTCCTTAAATTCTCACTCCACTTCCTCAGCTTAAAAAAAACATGCAGTTTTGAAAATGTACATAATTGTCTAAATTAAATAGTCCATCAAATTTTAACAAATTACTATACAGGATGATGCATTTGTTAGGGTGATGTAACTATCATTTCAAAGTGTGTCTTTATCAGTCATCCTGAACAGGTTCAAATCCGTATGGTCTGTTGTAGAACAAGCAGAAATTCTGCCAGATTTTATATTCTCTAACTACATTATTTGTTTTAAATAGACTGATAAAAACTGTTGCATTCAAGGCAAGATCCAACTTTCTTTGATTGAATTTAATTATCTTCATCAGGAGAGTAACAAATTAGTTGCTCACAATAGTAAACATAATCATCTTTCTAATCAGCACCACATACCTATTGGTGGCTGTCAATAACACCATTTTGTTGTTTGGCAACAGGCAATAAAAGGCCATAAAATGTTTTCTCTGTGAGATTAAGTTGTGACAGAAAGTGTAATTAGAGAAGAGGAAAAAATAGAAAATGACATAGGAGGTAGAAGAAGAGAGACTTTTGCCAAAGTTTTCTGCTGTTGGATTGGTACTACTGAAGTAATTTTTTTTTCCTAGTTAAATGTTTTTTAAGTCTGCTTGACCCATTTTCACTCTAATCTAAACACACAGAGCAAACATGTTTCACACCTATTTAAACAACAGCACTGGATGCCAGACTTTGAAAACAAAAAACCAGCTCAGGATGGGTTAATGCTTTTCATTACTCCATCTGGTTACAACACACAGCATTTGTCTCTGTCTCTAAGGGCATAGTGTGAACAATGCAGAATATATTGTGTTGCTGTGTTTTATTCTACAAACCTTTTAGTTTTATAATGATTTAGGGTTTCAGCAACTTGTCTCAAACTCTTAAGATTGAAAAGAATTTGTGACTTCTAGACTAATTATAGACTATTAGTTGGTGGGAGACAGTATCCCTTTAAAGATACGTGATTCTTGCTGCGCTCACCTGAAGAACGTGACAAAGAACTGCACCAGGTCCATGAAGTTACTGTGCTGCGAGAAGGCAATCTGTGAAAAATGGAGGGGGGGAAAAGGGTTAGATGTGGGAGATTTTAAAACCAAATGTTACCATTATGCACACAATCTCTCAAACTTCAGAACTCTGGTTAACTGGCACAGGATTTCTATACTTTTCTTAGATCAAAATTCCACAATTTTCAAGTTAATTTTGGTTAATTTTTATTGTCTATGTATATATATATATTGTCAATGACTTCACAAACATGTTACAATTAGATAGATGTTTGAACTATGATCAAACTACGTTCTGTGTTTTCCAATTTGAGTTTTCAAATAAAACAATTTGTTCAATCTGTAAATCTAATCTAATCTAAACAAACAGATTTGCTTATCTTTTATGTAGGGACAGTTGCCAATGTGTGTACAAAGAGAACAGAGTTAAACTGACTTCTTTAATGTCTATGTCTGGATTCATGGTGACCAAAACTAAAAAAGGTACAATTTGGTAGGGGCATGAAATGACCTATAGTTGGTTATAACGTGCATAGAAATGCTGTGAAAAACAATTTTATTTTTAATTAATCAAACTTTTATCCTTTAGGAAATTCAATAGGAAATAAAGTCTGGAAACACATGGTTTGCTATACATTTTACTACTATAGATCTGAAAAAATAAAACATTTTATTAGACATTTCAAGACTGCAAAGAACCCTGCTTATAAACATGAGAAAAACTACAAATGCAGATAATGCTCACTTTACAGCTCTGTGAGCAGTAAAATGTTACTCACTTGCAGTTAAAGTTTGTGTGTTGTTGAGATGTGTATGCAGAGGTTTACAAAACTCAGCCACTAAACTATTTGTTTTTAAATTTCCTCTCTTTTTGTCCAACTTTATCACAATTACTGAAACACACCCGACTGTTTATCTAGAACTGGACTACGTCAAAGAGAAAACAAGTAGCAGTGTGGCTACTCAGCTGCCTGTAGCCTGTGCAATAAATAAATACATAAATATATAAAATCCCTGCACAGGCAGAAAGAAATGTCTTATTTAATCAGCACATGTGAACAAATCCAGTGACATCTTGTCTTAATTGAGGTTGCCAGAGTAACACAGACAGTGGCGTTCTGCCTCTACCTCATTCTCACTTCTACATGCCACCCCCACCACCCCCGCTCCCCCAGCCCCCACCGCACCCTTGCCACCAAAAATGCTAAACAATGAAGCTGTACCTGTAATGGCACAACACTGCCTCTCTAAGGCAACACTGAGGTACTGCAGGCTGTCCAAAATAAAATTTTCCTTGGACAATCACCATCTTTTAATCAGCCAAGTTAGAATTTAAATACTTCTTCAGAGAAAAAAAAGAAAAGAGAAAACATTCTAAAAATCTAGTGTCTTATTTTGGATTTGTCACAGAATGACCAAATATTTTACATGCTACAGTGACTTTAAATGAGCAAAGCACTGGGGTTTGATGGTCAGATAACAGGTTAGCTGTGTGTCCAGTTGGGTAAGTCACTGTCATCTGGATCTCTAAAGGGCTGTTTTTAGGTAGTGATAAATAAATCCTTAGGGTGAGAGCTTTGCTCAAACTAAACATAAAGAAGACTTTTCTGAGTAAAAAAAAAATTTACATGCGAGACTGGAAATACAGTAACTTAGAAATTTGCTTGTCATCCATAAAGCCACGAGACAAAATTTCTAAGGTTCATGACGGGGCAATTAGAAAAATACTGACCAAGTATGGCTTGTAAAAAAACTGCTGCGAGGGTTAAACGTCTTCGCTCTAGATTTATAAAATTACATCTGAACGAACCACAACACTGCCAGAATAAAGTCCTTTGGACCAGGGATGGAAATTAGCACCCACCACTGGCCAAATGTGGATAAAAATATGAAGTGACGTGTAAATCTGAACATTGCACCAGCCACTGTGGTGGGTTTTTAATTTGAACTGAGACAAAAAAAAACTGTGTTCAAACTGCATGCTACTGAACTTTTTCTTAAGTTTCATATTTATTTTACATTTCAGAGCCTGTAGAACGTTAAAAAGAAACATTAAACAACATCAAATAACCATCTTCCAACCCGCTCTGCTGCTAGAAATAAGTTCTCCGGTCCTCCTTTCCTGCTTTGCACTACAGGCATTGTCCTCTTTGTGGTCGACAGCCCACCTGCAGCCCCCACCCGCAAGTAATACAGATTTTTGAAGCTCATTATACTGGTAAATGTCTGAAGGGGTTGACATGTAGGGTATGTATTATCAGAAGGAGAGAAATGAAAACACTAACTTTAACTGGGCATTACATTTCTTGAGTTAAGTGGGCGGCAGGTAACAAAAACGTTTCTCAAGAGATACCAAGCGAAGAACCCAAAGTTACAATAGAAGATTATTATTTTTTTAACAAAAAATGGAAAGAAACTCTTTAAAGTGTAACTACCCGCCCTCAGGCAAATTTGAGAAATGCCAACAAAGTGGGTGGTGCCACAAGACACCAAGGGGCACGGCCGAGTGTGGGGACGAGTGAGGAGGTTTGGTCAGGGCAAGGTAACTTGACAGCTAGCTTTATGTGACAAGTTATCATTTCTGAAAACAGGTCTAGTGTGGTCCAGATGCTTCATGTGGCTCAGTCATGACTCGCAGGATTAAACATCAAAAAACATATTTATTACCAAGGGAATATTGAAGATGATGCAGAACAGCAACTTTGTAACACAACTTTGCATCACACTGTTTTTTAAGCTCAGCTGATTTTTTCTACACTGTAGCCCTTTTCCTCCCGGTGCCTACTTCATTTCTGAATGTGTAGATGTGTGGGAACTGCTTGGACACAGAGTAACCAGAGCAATGCAGGTAGTTTAGCTGCGATAGAAGATATTTTTTCACCTGCCTAATGACCTCAGCTGGTCTGAGCCTTATTGGATTGAGCCACTGGCTCACGCCAGTGCTGCAGAGGCAATAGAGGACAGAATGGGCCTAGTTTCTGAGTGCTAAAGTGATGTTAGCAGCAACATTTTTAATATAGGCTAATATTCAAAGCAGTAACAAACTTACATTGCAGTGCTCGCTTTTCCAACCCCTGACTTGTTGCAGGGTCGTGTCTCGGAGTGAAAGGTTTTTGTAGCAGAACACGAGAGCTGTGACATAGGCATGTACCAAGCATACCTTTATAACCAGCTGCTGAATTACAGATGACGTAGTATCGATGTCATGAAATGCAGACAGGGGGCAGGAAGTACATGCAGCCACGTTTCCTTCTGTTCATTCAGTGTCAAAATACCAAAATTATGTGCCATGTATGATTGTTGCAGCCGCTCTAAACGGAGATTTAAGTTTTTTCCGTGTTCCAAAATTAGTGTGTCACAAGAGAGTTAATTAAAAAAAACGTACAGAAAAAAGACGGCAAAAGTGGATCAACAATCTACAGCTAAAAGCAGGAGGTGCAGAGAGGTACAACATGTTAAACCTTGAGGCAGCAGCAGAAGACCACACCGGGTGATATCTCAATCTGTGCCAGCCCATTTAGGGCATTAGCATACCCATATTTGATCCATTTTGCTGTGTTTTGAACCAGAGCAAATCACTTCCTGCCCCCCATCTGACATTCATGCTTCGTCACGTGACCGCAACCCAGCAATAGGAAAACTGCAGTAACCACTGCTCAACCCACAGAGGGCAGCAATGAGATAGTTTTAGACAAAATATTGCAGAATTAAACAGATTTGCACAAAAATGCCACAATTTGCACAGAAAAGAAGAGATTATACTGTAAGGCAGTGGTTCCCAACCTATTTTCCTGAAAGCCCCCCTTTTTATTTCCTAGTTGATCGGAAATAAACAAATGTTATTAGAACTCTGACAATAGGTTCATCTCTACAGTTTGTGTTGTTAGTCATTAGCCGTGTTTCCATCCAATTTTAATTTGAATTTTAAGCGAATTTTTAAAATTTTGCAAAAAGAAAATAAATAATAAATGCGACTCAGACGTGTTTCCATCAACTGGGCTTGATGCGAATCACACAGGATACACAAAGTGTGATTACGTCAGACACATGTCTGTAGTAAACAGGAAGTAGGAGTCGCAAACACTCAGGGACTACACATCCCAGAACAACAGAGAGAAGTTATCAGGAACGTGTTGCTATCAGGAAAGTTGTACTTATTCTGTCACAACAACAAGTTTTGGTGATGTTACTGCTGTCTGGAGACATAGAAAAAGAAATGCAATTTTTTTCACGTTACGGGAATAACAGGAGACGCCGACAGCGGGAGGAGGAGGGTCCAGCTGCAGCCCGATATCAAATAGGCATCGGGAACAGCTGATCAAAATGTGAGTTTAATGTTCGCTTCGTCAGAACTTTTTCGACTCATGTGTTTCCATCTCTCCTTTTGCGCATTAACTGTTTTTCGAAAAACCCAAAAACCACCTCAAGAGAGCGAATCAACTCTGTTGCGCATTAGAGGAAGTTTTTTCGAATCAGGCCGTTTCCATTCCCCTTTTCTGATGACAAACTTCAAAATGCAAATTAAATAACATTGATGGAAACGCAGTTATTCTGTCCTTGGGCAAGACACTTCACCTGCCTTACCTGCTGGTGGTGGTCAGAGGGCCTTGTGGCCTCGGTGCATGACAGCCTTGTCTATTAGTATGCCCCAGGGCAGCTGTGGCTACAATGTAGCATACCACCATCAGTGTACAAATTGGTGAATGATTGTAGTGTAGTGTAGGACTTCATAATGCACTATGCAAGTTCAAACCATTTACTTATTTGGTTTGATTATGGTCATGAACTCAGCATGAGACCAGTGTAGTCAGTCCTGCTTCAAAATCACAAAAATCAAGTCTCATTGGTGCGTGCAGGCTGCCACCAAAATGACAAACTACCACAACCTTACTACAGATATTTTGTGAAGTCTCAGAAACACCATAGACTTTTATTGTTCTATTATGTGTAAAGGAAAAAAGCCTGAAGAATGGGCCTGAAGATTCTGTCAAAACTGCAAAAAAACAAACATGCCCTCTCAGATGTACTGTCAGAGTGGGACTGTCATCTTGTGTGAAGGGTTTCTATCACTGAATGATTTTAGAATACATCTTTCTGAAATAGAGGGATGATGGTGTGAAAGTCTTGCATCTGATTTAGTCTCATTCGTGCACAGCAGTTCATGCTTAGAAATAATGGTACAGACATGGAGAAACCTATTATTGATTACATGACTTCAGAAGTCTTGACTGGTGTCAGAAAATGCACATTTTGTGTTCATCATCCCAAGAACGACGACTTTGATTTTCTGTCTTTTTCACATTTTATGGTAAGCCTGATTTGTGCTGCCAGCTGTGTGAATGAGAGATGGAGAAAGGTTGAAAGAACAGTGTCGAATTGATTTCAGTACATAAGGATAGATGGGGTCATTTAAACTACATTTAACAGGAATTAAGGCAAATGACCCCAGTCCCCTCTTCAAAAAGACAATACAATATAGAAAAACAATACAAAAAACAAAGTAAATCTTAATCTTAATGTTAATGGGTGACCTAACAGAAAGAAGCCTAAATTTGGCAACTTTGGTAATTAAATGGACTCATAAAGGCAGTTACTTTACTCGTAAAGTTAAAATTTTGATTAACAGAGCTTTTAGCGGAGAGAAAGATTATATTATGAGTTTTAATAGACTCAATTCCAACATATAGTGCCAAAGAATTAGCTAATCAAAATACTGTTTTTGACATTACAAGGTTAAAGGTTGTGTCGAGATATTTACTGCTCAAGTTACTTTATTCAGTCTGGTTGGAGAAAACTGCACCAGGAAGGATAAGAGAATGCTAAAAAGGTGTGATTCTTTATGCAATGTTAATGTGGAAGTTTTAACACTACCACAGCAATTGAAAAGAAGGTGTTGGATTTACTGTAGCGCACACTGTTCCCTGCACAGGACACTTGGGATTTCAGAAAACATAATAGAAGGATGCTAGACACTTAGTTTGGCCTGAAATGTATGTAGTGTTAGATTTCCCAGTGCTGCAAGTCTTGTGCAAAATATCAACTTCTCTCAGAAAGGAAAGTCCCAAAAGCACAGCTACACCCCTTGCCTATTGTAGGGAACCCTTTTGAGAAAACAGGACTAAATTTAGTTGGTTCTCTAGAGAGAAGTTCTGTGTGCAACAAATACATTTTAGTAGTTTGGAATTATGTAACCTGGTATTCTGAAGCTTTTCCTCTGAGGTGAATTAAAGCCAGAAATGTTCTCCAGTGTAGGTAGGTTCAGACAGATAGGTCAAATTTAATTCTAAGCTGTTAAAACTAGTCTATCAGTTGTTAGGAGTTAAGGGTTTTAAGACCCCCCCATAGCACACCTAAACAGATGGGCTTACTGAAAGATTCAATCTGACACAGAAGAAAATGTTTGTTTCCACTGAAGGAGCAGATTAAAACCAGTGGATACTCTATCTGCTCTTTACAGGTAGGTGCCACAGGCTTCTTCAACAAGTTTTTTTATCATTTCAGCTGCTGCTGGGACTTCATAAACCCTGTAGTGATGGGAACTTTGGCTTTTTTCTGAGAACTGGCTCTTGTAGAACGGCTCCCAAAGAACAACCAGCTCTTTTGGCTCCCAAATGGTTCTGAACTTATTGTCATCTGTAGACTCATATTTTAGCTTAACTTGGCATATATGAATGCTGAAAGTGTTTTTTTAAGACTCCTTATAATTGCGTGTTTTGTATTTGTTTTGTTGCCAAGCAGTCAACTTATTTTTGTTAATTATTTGTTTAATATTTTATTCAAACTTTTATTTTTTTAATTAACTTTGAATGCTATGCTGGGCCTTTGAGGGTACATTTATTTAAATGTGATAACATGAATGTGCAAAATTAATCAAGCCAAAGAAAACTGACATGACTTATACAACCCCTGGCAAAAAAATATGGAATCACTGGCCTGGGAGGATGTTAATTCAGTTATTTAATTTTGTAGAAAAAAAAGCAGATCACATACATGACACAAAAGTAAAGTAATTTCAAATGGCAACTTTCTGGCTTTAAGCAACACTAAAACAAATCAAGAAAAAAAATGTGGTAACGTGGTCAGTAACAGATATTTTTTTAGACCAAGCAGAGAGAAAAAAAACATGGAATCACTCAATTCTGAGGAAAAAATTATGAAATCACCCTGTACATTTTCATTCCCAAAACTAAGACTTGCTTAAAATTAGATCTGCTCGTTAGACTGCATCTAAAAAGGAGTGATCACACCTTGGAGAGCTGTTGCACCAAGTGAACTGACATCAATCCTGTCGAGAGAGATGTCAATTGAAACAAAGGAGAGGATTATCAAACTCTTAAAAGAGGGTAAATCATCACACAATGTTGCAAAAGATGTTGGTTGTCTTTGTACAAACAAAAGTAAGAGAAATTTAGGATAAAAACGTTATTGCATGAGGCCCAATAACAATATAAAAATGTTTTGGAGTGTGAATAAGAGTAATTCTGAAACATCAGTAAATCTGTCCTTATCTGTCCTTACCTGTGAAGACATCATCATGGTCCCTGCTGCTGCTAATGTCTCCCTCCTGACTTTGGTCCTTCTATAAAATAATAATAAAGATTTATCCTAAATATGTATGTGGAAAGCAAGTGAGCACAACTTCTGCACAGAAATTAAAAAGGATTGGGTTCATCTTATAGCGATAACTAGCAAGGTATGTAATATAAGTAACAATAGTAGCCTATTCTTGTCTACTAGTTTTATGGGCATGTATTAACTCAATCATTTAGCAAACATTATCCACCTCCAACAGCATGACTCAACTTGCATGGTTTGTTTGGCAAAAACTGCAAAGTATTTATTTTTTGCTGGCTCTAGCTGGTTTCTGATAATCAGAAAATAAGGAAATTAATGTAAGGATTACATTTTATTATATATATATTATTATATTATATATAATTTACACAGCAGGTCTTAGATTTTGCTCAGATCTTTTTTTTGTTTGTTTTTGCGTGGTGTATCATGTTATTAACATGTGACTTCAGAATGAGCAGTTAGCAGTTCAGAGGAGACCCGTTATGCACAGAAGAAGTGATGTCACATGCAACAGGGTTTGTTTGAAGAACTTCACAAGCTGCATGTGTTAGCGTGTGATTCTGAAGTTCTTGTACAATCAGAAATGATTATTATCTGACCTGCTTGTTAGGTCCAGCGTTTACATTTAATCTTGCCCGTTGTTGGATTCTCTGATGCAGCATTTTATTTTCCAAGCAGAAAAACGAACAGAAAGTAAAATAAACTCAACATCAATCCTAACCCTTTAGCAGCGACACAGTCCGACACCAACTTTGCATGCTGTAGATTCTTAGTCATCCTGTGAAATGAAAAGAACAAAGATAAAGCAGCTGAACTTCTAATCTATAGCTGAAGACATGCTGTGTTCTGTGCTTGAAACTGCATCAGGTAAGGTTTGAACTATTAGAAATACATTGATTGATCCACTCAGTGACATTACGTAAGGGTCAGGTGAAATGAGATGTTTAGATTTGCTTTGTAAAACATCTGATACATTGCATTGGTGCAAAAACAATTGGTTATGGGCCACATTTACCTGCAGTGTGAACATAATCTAAAAGAGAAAAAAAAGGCATTATGACGTAAGGTACTAATAATAAAATGTGTTAAATTAAAATTAACATGCTTTTTTGCTATTATACAAATAATTATAAATATATACATATATATTTTGCCCCATTCTGAGTCCCTGAGTGAAGACCTTAATCCCTCCAGATGATCCCCAAGGTGCCCCTTGCTCCAAACACATGTGGTCTGCGATTGCGTCAGGAAGAGCATCTGGCATAATTGCCAAATTTTTGTGTGAGTTATCTTGCTGTTGTGACCCCAGATAAGACAGCAACTAAAAAAATGAATAAAAGACTAAATTAATTTACTGTTTTTGACCCCCCCCCCAACAAATTAAAGAAACACTAACACAGCCAAAACCCATGCATATTATGTAGAAAAGGTGTCAAATGTGGTTTTATGTGTAGCTAAGGATTTTTAGCAGTTTGAAAACAGTCCCATAACTTTACTACTACTACTTGTGGTTCCACCTCTTGCTGTGACTGATCCTCTTAGAGGCAGGTAATGTACACATCACCCTCCCTTGGTGAGGTGTGAAACACTGACTGAATGTGGAGCTTTGTAGTGGGTGCTCATTTTTATCTGTGTCTGTGCCTCAGTGTGCCTCTCAGTGAGTGTTTGTGCTCTTGTGTGGGGGTGGTTATTAGGGTACCCGAGTGCACCCATGTGTACATGAGGTTTAAAAGGCACATTCAAAGAATAATGCCCCTTAGGGAATGCAGGTGTCAGGAGATCTGACTGAGTAGGAGCTGGCTGACTGTGGTAATAAGTGTCCTCCTTGTTGGAATAATGCTCCAGTCTAAAAATGACTGAAATGACTCAGACTTGTCGGCATGGTCTGCCGGTCTCCCACTCACCACAGCGTGAAAATATATGCTGCGGCAGCACAGTAAGAAATGGTATGGTTTCACTCTGTTGTGACTGAGTGTGTGAAGAGGGAAAGCAATGGAAAAAGGCCTCACACAGAGCACAGTAGAATCTGGCTGGTAGAGTTTTCCCTGAAGAAATCAGCACATAATGTTCTTAAATTATAATTCATAATGTTCTTTTAAAGGCTTGTTAGCAGCGTGGCTGTGGCTGTCTGTTCTAAGAACAAATGGCCCCACTGAGAGAGTAGACTGGTATTAAAGAGTTTACAAGCTGGCAACTTATTAAAAGATCCTGACTAAAAACAATGAGTAAATAAAGGCAGCAACTTTCTGAATAATACAGCTACTTCCCAAAATGCACTAAATATTTTTAAAAATCCCCACCACCAAAAATAAATATAAAAAGCGGGACTTTTGTAATAACAGAAGTTTATGTTTTTATGTATAAACTCCAAAAGAAGTTAAAAAACAAGATTAAAAAAAATATTACAGCTGCTGCCAGTGGCTCATTAGGGTCACCATGGTAAGTGCTAGTACCTGTTGCTTCCTGACAGGACTCCTAATAAGTCAGGCAGACAAAAACAGTAGGAAAAAAGGTGTATTCACACCTGACAGATTTGGTCCATTTAAATGGGCCAGAGTTTGTTTCCCAATTGGTCCAGGCGTTTTATGCAGGTGTGAATACACTCATGTGAACCCTGATGCGGACCAAATAAATGGACCAAGACCCATTTTTGAGGTGGTCCGAGTCCGCTTCCAAACAAACTCTGGTGCGGTTCACTTCTGGTGTGAATACCGACCAGAATCAAACCGAACCAACTACAGAAAACGTGCCTTTTTGGACTTCATGAGCCATCGTTGCTTAGCAACATGGTATCAATTAGGCCTTCAGTGTTGCTACTGCTACACTACAAACAAAAAGCCATTGCGGGTCCAGGCATGCTGAGCATCTCGTTTTCTTTGTGTTTGCCAACGCTTCAAAATGTTAAGTATATCATTGTCAATCAACTATTGAATGAGCTGCTCTTGAAATTCTCAATGTCATTGTAGTTGTATTAACAGCACCATCTTTCTTTCTGGGTCTGTGCTCTGTCCCGCCCCTGTCATTTCTGTTCAATGGGAGCAATGACCGCAGCCGCATGGATTTTTAAAATAAATTTTAATCCACTTGCAAAAAAGCACAATGTGAATGCAAACAGCACCAAAAAAAAAATCGTTGGCTTTTAATCCGTGTGGACAAGTGGTCCAAAGGACTTTCCTGGTGTGAATAAATCATTAGCCTATAAAAAACAGTCATTGAAAATACATTTGAAATAAGTTTTTAGACTGTAAGTGGAAGTATTCACTGGTCAGCACTCATCAATTTTTTACACATCTACAGTATTTTATGTAGGATGTTTGAAAGATTTTTCAGTTTTGAAGACAAATCTCAATTCAGATTCAGTGGAGGTATGAGAATATGGATGGCACTCTGGGGGAATTTGAGAGAAAAACGTGAGGTCCTATCGGGGTTAGAATAAAAAGTCAAAAATGTCTGTCTTTACTGCATAGTAAGTTGTAGTAAGTTGTGAAATTATGTTTGCAAATGTTTTAGAAAGTTTAGATTTCTCAAACTTTTGAGATACTTTCATTTGAACATTTTGTGATTAAAATCTTGGAGTTCAACTGCAGCTTAAACTGCAGTTGTGTAAAACTCCTTTAGATATATCAAAATCCAAGATGAGTCATGTAAAGTACAATCAACCTGTAAGGGGACTGTGCTCTCACCATTCTTTTTCACACTTTACACCTCAGACTTCCAGTACAAGACAGATTTCTGTCATCTGCAGTAACGGATGATTCTGCAGTCGTCAAGTGTGTCAGAAGTGGACAGGAAGAGAAGAGGGATCTTGTAGACCACTTTGTGAGATGGTATGGAAACAATCATCTCATCTTTAATGTGAATAAAACAAAAGAGATGATTGTGGATTTCAGGAAAAAACAATAACAGGTCCAACACTTTTTCTATCATGGGAGAAGAAATTAAGGTGGTGGTTCACCTTGACCACCAGACCAGACTGGAAATGCACCAAGCAGTAGTCTACAAGAAGGGACAGAGTAGACTGTACTCCTTGAGGAAGTATAGGTCCTTAGATGTTTGCAGGGAGATTCTGCAGGTCTGTTGTGGAGACTGTGATCTCGTCTGCCATCATCTGTTGGGTTAGCAGCACCAGCACAAGTGAAACTTTTACTTTAAAGCTCAACAAGCTTATAAAAGGATGCTGGCTCAGTTCTTGGGACTCCTCTACAACCTCTGGAGATGAAGGATTATTTAATTGTGGACCACTCTGAGCACCCTCTTCATCAGGCTGTCATACTACATCAGAGTATCTTCAGTCAGAAGCTCCTTCAGATCCGCTCTTAGACAGATTGCTACTCAGCGCACAGCCATCAATATCTATAACAACTGTTTAAGTAAACCAGAATAATATGAATTACAACAACTTTTAATTTCCCTTTGGGATTAATAAAGTATTTTTAAATTGAACTGAAGTCTTTTAAATGATATTTCTACTGTGAAGGCTGTATGAGTTATAGACTAGGCTGAATTTTCTCCCTTATTTTAATAAAACCCCATTGTTGCCTGTAGAAAAATGTTCTGTTTTTTTGGGAATTTTGACAACAAAATACAATCTATTACTGCCAAAGTTATAGCACACTCTTCATCATCAAGATACTTGTTTTGATGTATTTTATTTTTTTGTTTTCAAAGCTATGGGAGAGGAAGCAAATAGAAAATCCAGACAAAATGAAAAATAATGGGCAAGTAGTAATAAGGGTGCTTCAGTGCTTGTGCATTAACACTCTTAATGGCAGACAGAGATCATCCAGTATATTCTGTGTGAAACATGAAACAGTGTGAGGTCAATGAAATGCTTTTGTTGGTGATAAAACTGTCAGGAAGTGAGGTCTTCTCACATCAGATGGAGGGCTGCCATTAGAGATAAAAGAACAGCACACACACACACACCTGCTGTGATTTTTATCTACATCATTGTCTTTCAAAATGTGGGATGAATTGCTAATGTGATTTAATTTAACCAGGATTTTAATTCTAATTGTGGTTTGGCTTGACATTAAAATACAGTGAGTCCATTCTTGATGTTTCATATTCTTAAACATGTACTGTGGGATGTTTTTGTGACAGAACATGTTATAATTCCTGAAATTCTAAAACACTTCAAAGGGGAATGGTGGTGCAGAGGTTAGATAAGTTGAGTCTGTAATTAGTAGGTTGCTGGTTTGAATGCCCTGACCTCTACATCAAAAATGTGGGTGGGTAAGGTGAAGCACCTTAAGGCTGAATTATACTTCAATAAGACTTGAGACTGCAGGTTGCACAAATTCAGCACGTCTTTTACTGACTGAGTATAAATGGGCTGAAGACACAATGGGCCAGAAATGATCATAAATCCTCCCTCTGCCCTCCCACAGCTCATATGAAATATATAAACTATAATAATGATGGCTGGATAGTGTTTTTTTCCACTCATTATCAGTGTTAAGTTGAGTGAAGTAGAGCCGTTTTTTGTCTTTGTTAAAAGGTGGACGGAAAAAAAGACGTGATCAGCTGCGTGCTCATGTTCATTGGACCTGGATCAAACCAGCTGCTCTTCGAGCTATTTTTTAAAACTGGCTTCAGACTAAAAAATATAATTTTAAACAAAATAACACACAGAAGGAAGAGATGCCGGGTTCTGTTCAGGTCCAGCTCGGTCCAACTCCTCGGGCTGCCACCACTGAGGACTGACCCGCTGCGGTGCTCCTCATGAACAAACACACCCACAAAGTTCAGACCAATCACTCGCTCCGAGCCACAATGTCCGCGTCTTGCAGTTCTGACTGTGGGCAATGTATAGGACAGCTGTCACCGGGGGATAGCAGGGGGAGAGCTGACGGAAGTTGCGCAGTTTTTTTGTCACTCAGCAAGGGGAAAGAGACGTACGACTCGAAGTATAAATCAGCCTTTAAGAGCAGAGCTCAAGTGCAGCTCAAGTTTTCTTGCTAGTAAACATTGCTCATATTTTTTCTGCAAATTAAAAAAAAAAATCAATAAAACCAAGTTGTCGACTGCTTTTCTTTTCTGCAAACAAAAACTCTTTGAACAAATAAATCAACCTACTTGGATGCATCATATTTAATATTAAATAAAAATAATATGAGTACATAATATTAAAATCAAGTATTTAATAATTTAAGTAAAAGTAGGAGTGGTGAAGCAGAAATTAGAGAAGCCGGGCCTGTAACAAGTCACTCACTGGTTCAAATCCTGACATGTGCTCCAACAGAAGCTCTATCCATGTAAAGGTCCAACAAGCAGTGGTGGACAAAATATTCTGTTTCATTATTTAAGTCAAAGTACTGATCCCACCCGTCAAAAGTTACTCCAGTAAAAGTAAAAGTAGATCTTTTACATTATTACTTAAATTAAAGTAAAGTATTGAAAGTACTTAAAATTATTATTTTTTTAACAAGGCATAATTGTGAAAATTTAGTGCTATAACAAATCAGTTAGTCCAAATATAAAATAACAAAGCATCAGTCTTACACAACCCTTTTTAAGATGCTCAGACATTTTCATGCATTATTCATTCACTCAATGGTGAAAGTGTGGCTGCAATTCTGCACTTACAATACCTCCAGACCACTACAATCTCCAACAGATTAATAAATGGGGAAGTTTGGTTATGTGTCTTGCTCAGAGACACGATAGTATGGATCGATAGTATGACTCTAGTTTCAGGGCGAACATCTATTCCCTGTACCACTCAAATCTATATCTTCCTAATTTTACCACTTTTACAAGAACTATCACGCTCATTAAGTCTCTACATAGTCAGCACTTCAATGACAAGGCTTGGAACATTTTGATAGAACCTTGTATTAAGCGATTGATTAAGGTGCTCTAAATGTAATCTTTGGAGGAAGGATTTCACACTGAGTTTTTTAGTTATTTATAATATTTGTACTAGTTTGCTGAATTAAAAATAATATTTGTTACAATAAACTAGAACCACTTTTCTACAAAACAATTTAACAAGTTTATTTGGTATAAATCTATTAATAGCACAAAGGGAAAGTCTAAAACACTAACGTAAGTCTTAAATGAGAAAAGCCCATGTTAAAAATAGTAGGACTAATCAGGATCTAAAGAAAGACCTGCAATAGTGCTGAAACATGTCTAAATCACCATGTCTTAGTATTGATGATTGGTAAATGACTAAACAAAATGACACCTGAATATGCAAATAAAATATGAACACACAATTACACAAAACTGCCTTTTGACATTACACTCACTAGATTTATGTGGTTCAGTTTTAATAAATATAAAACATTTAAATTAATATCCCTTCAGCATAAGTCTGAGGAAAGCTGTAACTTGCATTTAAGTACTGAATTTTGTATGTGCAGTTCACTCCAGAATAATTTGAGGCTAAACTAAAATTATAATAGTGCATCATCATTTAATTTTTTTGTAGAAATGTTCCTTTTTTATTGTAGATTTTAAAGTAAGTTTTAGATATTTTATTGATTTATTTCCTGTTTTTATTTCATTTTTTATTTCTTGCTTTTACTTATTTATTTATTTATTCTTTTTTGTGGTGTTTTATTTTTGATTTTGTATGAGCTGTGTTGGAATCTTGATTCTGTAAAGCACTTTGGTCTGCTGTGGTGCAAAAAGTGCTTTACAAATAAAGTTTGATTGGATTGGATCATCAAATCTTACTCAGGTTTATTGTTGGTGACATTAAACAAGAACTGTACAAAACCTGATAGCCTGGCCCTTGCCTTCCTATGCAGTTCAATTCTAGTTTCCCTTCACTGCTCCGTCTGGGATTTCTCCCATAGACAAGAATTTCTTTGGTAAAATTTTTACCTGGGCCAATCAGCAAACAGAAGGAGGAGTTTTGAACGACAACGTCGATTTTCTGCGCTGCGTCTTTTTGTAGTTTAGCAGTGGCAGGGAATGAAGTGAATGAAGCCAGTTCGTGTTAAGTCTCCCAAATTAAATTAAATTTGTCTGACAAAGCCTGCAGCATCATTTACAACTGTCTCGTTCAGCTCCGTACTTCTCTCCTCTCAGTAGTGTTGTTTACAGCACACAGAATTTCCAGTTAGCTTCTTAGCTTGGCCTCCTTCAAAGAGGAGCTGGCGCAGGCGCACACATTTGTGGCGGCCAACCGATCCAATCTTTTTAAACTTCAACAGAAGCCACACCTATAGCAAGCAATTGCTTCTCAATAGCCGAGAGTCCAGACCCTCTGTCCGAAGCAAAGGGACGGGCAAGAGGCTGGTTTTTACCAGGCTAAAAACCTGAACCAATAAAATCAAAACTGGACCAGCAATAAGTCATAACAGAACCAATACTGAATCATGACTAAATGAGGCAAAAACTACTCAAACTTGAAGTACTTATTCAACTTCAGTAGGAGTTGGTATTCAAAGTTGTGAGAATCAATTATTGCCCTTCTTGGACTGAATATTAGCCCGGCTGCACTGAAGAATCTTTAACAAGCAGCAGAAGCTGGCAAGGCTGTGTTTAGTTTTAGTAACAGGTTGAGCAGGGCTGGGAAAGATTCTGGTGTGTCAGTACTTTGAGCAATACATGTCAGGTGTGCATCATATTGTTTGGTTATTTCTTGTGTTTGAGAATGCCTTTTGTTAGAAAAGAAGTCATTATCATTGGAAGCACTTGAGATGTTGTCAAAGCCTGCACAGACTCAACTTGATCGGGAAGATGTTCCTTAAGAGGCCTAAATAAGAAAAAAAAATGTTTATATTTGTGAGTAAGTAGACAAGTAGCAAATACTACTTTAAAATTTTTGGGAAACCAATGGTACATTGTTTAACTGTTTTTCCTTACCTTGTGTGTTAGTATGGTCCTCAGACATCTAAGATGTTTTGAATTTTGGGTGAAGAATAGCTGCAGCAACCAACTGGTCCAACTCTGGATCAGAAATCATTTGCCCAAATGCTTTCTTCAGACCATCAAGCAAGGCAACAATGAACAGCTTGCAGAATTTCAGTGACACTTTTGCTTTCTCAAGCTTGGCAGTGAGGTTATGGTTATGGTAATTGGGGATGGGTACAACCCAGGTAAGCGGGGGCCTCATAAGTGGGCCCATTGCTCTCCCCAAAATATACTGGGCTTTAATCAAATCTTTGTGTCCCTCGGATGAAGGACACCAGGTTAGAAACACTCAGTGTTCTAAGCTTCTCGGGATCCACAAAGGGGTC
>JARVJO010000173.1:316240-329111 GCA_031762555.1 Cynodonichthys magdalenae | reverse complement strand
CACAGGATTTCTCAAACATGCATGAATGAATCAAAGCAAGACTCTGGACATGTTTTTGATGAGAGGATAACATTATACCATGATATAAAACTCAAAAATTTTGATTTTACATGATATTGCCCCTTTAAAGTAAATAAGTAAAAAAAAAAATGTATCTCAACATGTTCTGTTCAAGTTAGATGTAAATCAGTTTGTCCAATCAGAGCAGAGCAGGGCGGGTCTTTCTGATGCAAGTTAAGGCCGGGTGCTGCAGAGTGAGACCTTTTGCAGGTGATGAGCCTACAGCCCTGTTCTGAGTGAGCAGACCTCTCCTCCCACACTTCGCTCCTGAACTACCCAAGACTTTGGTATTTAAAACTTGGCATGTTTATATGTACGGAGCATCGTTATCAAACAGATACATCCAACTTTATGCGCATGACCAAACTCCTCTTTCTTTGTGAAAGAGCGCTCCTATGGGCGTGCACGCAGCCCGTTTGAGTCTTTCTGTGACATTTACTGTTTCTTCACTTCTGATTAAACAAAATTAACTGTAAGACAAACATTTGTTTGCCCTATGTGAAATCAAAGATGAGGGGTGGGGGTAGAAAAAAATTTCCGTCAAAAGATATCTTTTTACTTTTACTTATGTTCAGGTCATAAACATTGTTTTTTAATCATAAAAAAGCTCAGTTGCTGGCACAAAGAAAAAATAGAAGTTATGTTGACAGTTTGCACCGTTTTTTGTTCCAAGGGTTTTCTGATGGGATCAATGAAGCCAATAAATGAAATTAAGTGTAGTAGTAGTTTGTCTGTCTTTGGGAGAGCTCTTTTTGACACTGCAACAAACTGTAACTGCTAAAGCCCCTTTGGGTTCAGTAAAATAAATTGACCTTTTATTGCTTCTACAATGACAGGATGAAACAATGCTTCTGTGTTGGTCTTTTGCTCACAACCAGGGTAGAAATAAATTTGAAATAAAACAACAAAAAAAATGGTCCAATTGTGTTTATTTTTAATAATTATTGCAATGAGCTGTGGTGTAAATGACACTATAAAGCAGGCTGTATGTACCTAAAGTAACACATTTCTTTTTTATCAGGAATGTTGAAATAGATTTGCAAAAAATAAGTTGGAAAAAAAACATCCTTAAAATGTTTATTTTGCCTTTTGATCAACAGTACAAGACCATAGTGACGCCCTGGGTGGGGCTGAGGAAAATCAACGTGTCGTACTGGTGCTGGGAGGATATGTCTCCTTTCACTAACACCACCCTGCAGTGGCTGCCAGGCGAGCCGAGTGACGCTGGATTCTGTGGCTACCTGGCAGAGCCTGCGTCCAGTGGGCTGAAAGCACAAACCTGCATCAACCCGGTGAACGGCAGCCTGTGTGAGCGGCCTGGTGAGCTTTCAGAATGCTTTTATTTCAGACGGGCATATCAGTGGACAGAAAGATGTGCTGTGCTAACCAGGTGTGTGCGTATGTCAGCCAACCACAGTGCCAAGCAGTGCCGGACTCCATGTGCCATGCGGACCACCTGCAGCGAGTGCACCAGCAGCAGCTCAGAGTGCATGTGGTGCAGCAACATGAAGCAGTGCGTTGACTCCAATGCCTATGTGGCCTCTTTCCCTTTTGGGCAGTGCATGGAGTGGTACACCATGAGCAACTGTCCACGTAAGAGACCCTATTCTGTTACATTTGTTTTCATCTGGATTTACAGATTTTATTTAACTGTGGCGCACACACACTAAAAAATCAAGTTCAGCTGAAATTAAAATGTGAAAAAATTCAATATTTAGACAGTTGTTAAATTATATCCCTTTAGTTATTGTGTTAATAGAAAAAATAACCATGTTTTGGTGACATTTAATGTGTTTTTTTTTGTTGACACAGAAATCCGAAAACCAATTTCTTTTTATTTGACCCTACCTAGAGACAGTACAGGACTTCAGATCTTAAAAAATATGTTAATAACTGGTGTAAATGGTGCTTCTTTGTGCTTTGGTGCAGCTGAAAACTGCTCTGGCTACAGAACCTGTGGACAGTGCTTGGACCAGCCGGGCTGTGGTTGGTGCACTGACCCCAGTAACACAGGCAAAGGCCAGTGCATTGAGGGTTCCTACCGAGGACCCTTTCAGACCTCGGTCCCAGCTCCATCCACCCTGCCCGGTCTTCCTGCAAGTTCCCAGCCTGCTCTCAACTCCAGCATGTGTCCCAGCGAAGCCAAATACAATTGGTCCTTTATTCACTGCCCAGGTACTGTACTCTCTGTCATAAAAGTTTCCTCAAACTTCTTTTAAAGCACATGAAGAAAGTTTATTTTAAAACTTTAACTTCATTTAAAGTTGTGTGATTGGGTGTTTTGACTTCCAGAAAAGTGGTTAAGATGTCATAGATTGACCAACATAATTTTTCTGTCAAACATGAGTATTTATTTTTGGAACTCAAAAAAAATCATAGTTTTCTTTTGTATTTCTGAAGGCAGACTAAAATCATTGTGTTAACACATCCCCGTCATACTTTTCTTGGCAAGTATTGAATTTCATGTATAAACTACTGCTGTAAGAAAAATAGAATTTTGTACAAAAAAATGAAGACATTTCTTCAGATTGTTCTTGTGTTTTTGCTTTGTAATCCAAACTAGACACTGGCAGGTGAACAGAAATATACCAGGCAGAATTTTTAGGATGATGTGTTACATTAGATTTACATCACTAGTGCTGCAGTTGTACAGGCACCCAACTGGACATTGTTTTCTGCATTTGTAAAGAAAAAAAATTATAGATTCATTCTTGTTTGGCCCTGAGGCTGTTTATTGTAAAACCTATTTTTCCTTTCTCCTCAGGGTGTTTGTGATGTTCATGCAGTATGTGCTCAGATTTTTTTTTTTTTTTGTTGTTGGCAGCTTGTCAGTGTAATGGCCACAGTCAGTGTGTCAATGAGAGTGTGTGTGAGAAATGTGAGGACCTGACAACTGGAGTACACTGCGAGAGCTGCATCTCCGGCTACTATGGAGATCCAACCAATGGGGGCAGCTGCCAGTGTGAGTATCTGTGGGTCACTCAGGTCCACTCTAAATCAACAAATCGCTCTTCCTGCATGTGGCGTCATTCATCTCGTCAGCATCTGACAGTTGTTTTTTTTTTATGTCCGCTACTTTCCTGATTCCTGCCTGCTTCACAAAGCTTCCCCTGGAATATATAGTGCCTGTAACAAGTATTCACCCCTTTGGATGTTTTATGGTTTTATTGCTATCATGAATCAGTCATGAACAATAAAAATAGGCCTTTTTCACACAGAAAAATAACTTACCTAATCAAGCTTCCACAGAGTAATACAGTTCCTCAGGCACTGAGATTTACTGACCAATTGCTTTTGGCCATTCCGAAAACCATGTTGAAGCTCAGAGGAGATCGGGCTTTTTCAGTTGTGGCTCCTCAGCTTTAGAACAATCTACCTTCCAACATTAGACAGGATTCATCATTTCCTGTTTTTAAATCTCTCCTAAAAACACATCTGTTCTCACTGACTTTTAATCAAATGTGTTATTTTAGTATTTTATTGTTCTGTGTTCTTCTTTTATCGTCTTCTGATGCTTTGAAATCAATTCGTTTTGTTGTTTTTATTTAATTTTCACCTTTTTATTAGTGATGCACCAATTGTAATTTTTTTGTCCGATCACAGATCTTTAAAAAGTTTGACCTGCCGATTCCGATTTTGGCCTAATACTAAATTATTTTAAACAACTGACACTGTTGGGTGTTATAAGGACACAATACACTTTCAATGTTCCAATCTTATTTTATTAAAAAACATTGAACAAAACCCTTGAAACAACACAAACTAGTTTTACCTGGACATTGGGTAGCACTCACAGCAGAGCAAAAGAGGACAGTGGTTGATTTTCAGACATTGTAGAGGTAGATGAGAAGCTGATCTTTTCCACCGATCTTATGTAAGTATCGGCCGATCTCCCAAAATGAAGGAAATCGGCGCACCCCCACTTTTTATTGTTAACTTCATTATCAACCTGTTGTCTTTCACATGTGTGCTTTATGAATAAATTTGACTTCATTTAATAAAAATGCAACGTTTAAGTCACTGCATAAATGTGACCCATCACATCAAAACGAGGATTAAGTCTAAAAGTGGGATGTAGAGAAATTAGCAATCATAGTGCTTTGATTAAAATGCTTGCAAAAATTACATTTTGTCAAAATATAACAAACAAATGTCATATCAATGTATCATTTGAATAATTTGTCTTAAAAAAAAATCCCCCAAAAATTTTCAGAACTTTTTTGAGGGTTAGCAACAAAAAACCCAATTTTGAGGAAAAAAATCTTAAAATTTTGAGATTTTCCCTGTGAGCTATCAAAGCTTTTGTTTCTTTCCAGCTGGGAAATCTCGATATTCACATACTATTTGAGGTTTCTTCTTTAAAATTACATTAAAATATTTTTTTACTGAAGTGACTTTTAAAAAAATAAAAAATAAATAAAAAATAAAATTACATTAAAATATCCTAATTAAAATGACAAAAAATTAGGATTTAGACCAAATATTTATGTATTATCGTAACCAACAAGACAAATTAAATCATATCTCTGGATCCACTAATAATATCAGGATGATCTAAGTATCAAAATGTAGCTTTTAAAGCCAGGAATCTGAAAATGTTATTAGGTCATTTTGACCAAATTTGACTTAATCCTCATTTCAATGTGATGGGTCACAAATATAAGAAAATATTATTGTAAAGTACAAGTCAAGGGATAGATAAAAATGGATTTCCAAGGTCCTAAACATCCCCAGCAGTTCTGTTAAGTCCATCATGAAGAAATGGAACATGAGACGTGTAAATCTACTAAGAGAATGGCCGATCTCACAGACTGAGTGCAGGAAGGAGAACAGTGGGAGAGACCATTATGACACCTGTGACCACTCTGAAGGACTTACAAGCTTCAGCAGGAAGACAGGAGAAACTAAACTACAAATTTATCTTGTCTGTTGCTCAAATTGTTCACCAGAAAACCACTACTGAAAAATAACTCTGATTAAACCCGGAGAAGGGCCGGCTCTAGAGGATGGATGTAGTCTTCCACATGCTGATCGGCAAACTCTAGTCATCATCAGTTTTAATTCTGAGATCAAAATTAATGGAGTGCATACAGTTAGACTGACTGTGCGGGCACCCTCTCCAAAAATCCTACCTAAAAGCCTCCTGACAGTAGAATAAGAGACAGATAATCTCTGAAAAACTAAAGCTCTTCTGGCTCCTCCCAGTGGTTCTAGAGCCAATGGCATAAACACACTGCTCCCCGTCAGAAACAGCCAATCAGAGTCAGGAAGATTGTCTTACCTGTGTCGATCACACTCGTGTGTGCGCTGCTACCGGCCCTTCGTTCGCAAGGCGCATACTCTTGTCCAAGCTCAAGGTTGCCAGTGTGTTGCAGCTGTACTGATGGCAGAGAACAACTTACATTACAGAAAAACTGTCAATTTCTGGGAGTTCTGGATGTCCCATATTATCCCTGTGGCCCTACTTGTCATTAGGCTGTGCGTTCACAGCATGCTCTGCTCTGGGAGAAGGCTTTAGCGCAGCAGAGAGCAAGAGAGAGGGACTTGTAAGAGGTGCTTAGAAGTGATCTTCAAAGAAGTTCATTTAAATGGATGAGACCAAATATAAATTTTTGACTATAATGCTATATTTGATAAAAACCCAACACAGCATTTTTGGACAAACATTTGTTTGTAGCTTTTGAGCAGAAATATCTTTTGATGGTTTGGGCCTGTTCTGCAGTCGTAGGACCTGGACACCCAGCAGTGCTTGGGTTGACCACAAACTCACTGAATAAAATAATACAGTCAAATCTATTGTCAGTTTTATAGTCAAATGTGAGACCCTCTGCCCGACAACTGAAGACTACTAGAAAATAATCCCAAAAAATATTTTGTGCAACATGTCCCGTTGTTGCATTTACCCACTTTAAGACTTGATAAGACCTGTTTTTTATTTTTACCTGATGCCAACACCTTTCTAAAATAATCACCTAATTGCTAACTTATGTCTTCAGACAACACAGAAAGCTTAAAATTTTAACAAATGACATGCATTGACAATTTAACTCAAAAAGGAAAAATATGACCTAGGTGATTATTTTAGGAAGATGATGAAAATCTTCTAGGTTGAAAATGGTGTTAATAACCCTTTATCAGAACTATTTTTGTCGTCCTGAGACTTGTATAAGGGTCACTCACATACAGTAATTTTTGTGTTCATTACACTTGTTGTTTATGATAATAATTGTGATGTGTGAAATACTTATTTGTAATTCTTTTGTTCAGCCTGTAAATGCAATGGCCATGCCAGCATGTGCAATCCCAACAATGGAAAGTGCTTCTGTACCACCAAGGGCATCAAAGGAGACAGATGTCACCTGTGAGTTTCACCTTCTGTCTTTCTCATATTTAACATTTTATTTGCCTTTTTTTCTAGACTTGATCATTTTTCGCCTCACATACTTTGTTGTAGAGTCTCAGTCATCTGGGAAATGATCTTGGGTTTTGTCTTGCTCAAAGCCAACTCAAAATGTTTGAATGTCTTCATGACTTTACAACCACTAGCTGTAATCTACAGGTTTTCTCTTTGAAAAGAAAGTTGCCTCTTTTCCATTTTTTTTCACGCACCAAATGGTTGAATCCTTTTAAATTAATAAATTATTTTTTAAAACAATGTGAAACCTGGAAGCCCCACCCACTTTGTAACATTACGGATATAAAAAAGACCCAACATGTCAAAAAGCCTTTGGCACCTTGTAGCAGCAGCTGATAATTTCAGTGCACATCTCCTATTATCACAGCTCTTCTTAAAAATCTGTTAGAATTCAATCTTGTTTGACAAATAAATCAGCAGCAGCATGAAAAATTTTTGTCTAGTTTTTACCAGTGAAGATCTGTTAATTTATTTCATGCCTACTTTACCATTTTTCCTTTTTTTGTATTAATTATGATGCAGCTTTAACTAAGAAAAAACTCTATTCCTTATTTTAGTTCCTTTTTTCTATTTCATCTATTTCATTTCTTTTTGCCAATTTTCTACCTGTCTTTCAGGTGTGAAGTGGAGAGTCGTTACCAAGGCAACCCCCTCAAAGGAACATGCTACTGTAAGTGGAAATCCAATTACTAACCTCACTCTCAGTGCGTGTACGTGATCAACACTAAGCAGGCTGACAGTAAATGCAAAGACGGCTGCATGGCTCTACAATCAAAGCTCAGAAACAGCTCGTGTAAACAAGGAGCAGGTGCACAGATTCTACTGAGAGACTTTCTTTTTTGTGGGTTTTATCCCTTTGCTTCTGCAACAGTATCAGTTTTGGCTGCAGAGGTGCAGATAGTTCTATTCTGTCCTATTTTATACTGAATGCAAATGAAGGTGAATAAGAGGAGCTTGAAACACCACTCTTACCTATTTCTAAATGTTTGATCAGGACAGATGATGGTCATTTACATAAAAAAAGACTCATGAATGTCTGCTATGATGTTTTTATTCAGAACATGAAATTAGGCATATCACCCAAAGCATGGAATTAGAAGTTTCTCCTATAATATAGATTTTACTCAGTGATTTTATGTATAGTCAAAAGATGTAGATTTTGGTCATTTTATTGGATCCAGGAGAGTGTTACACTGTCAGATTTTGCATAATTAGACTTATGTTTTTGACTAGAAGAAATCAAGTGACATTACAGTACAACTACATTATTGTTTTTTTCTATCGGCTAATTTACTGGTGTATTTGGTTTTTAGTTTTTACTTATGTTGGTTAAATTGTGATTTAAAATATTATGAGTCTTTTAATTACAAGAGATATTAATGCTGTTGATCTGTGTTTGTTAATTATTTGTGTTTAGTTATACTGTTAGAGTGAAGACACAGATGTTGATCCTTGACTGCCCAAACTGCTAACTTAAATTATAGAGTTCAGTTACTTTTACGAACACTATTAGGTGGAGAACAGGAGACTGCATTGTCGTATAACAGGAGGACACTCAACCCCCTTTGAAGGGGACCCTTTAAATCCTGACAGCTGTACAGAACGTCAGTTCATGCTACTGACAATTGTATGAAAGTACCTTGTCTGTATTTGGACTCCTTGCAAGTAAAAAATAAGCTAAGTAACCAGATCTACTGCTTGTTCATCATTCCTTGTGTCTTGATAATTAAATTATCCAACAACTTAATAAAGTGGGAATAATTTATTTTTCCACAATAATCGTGTTAAATTTTATATTACAATCCTTGGATATGAAATGTAAATCAGAAACTAAGACTGATAAATGAAAATATCGATTTTGTTATCATTTAAAATCTAATTAGTTAAGCAATAATTGATGAGTTGATGAAAACCTTTCACTAAAATGTTTAAAACGGAATATTTTTGGCTTTTGTTGTCCGACACATTAACAATTTGGGCACTAATTAATCAGGGAATGAACAAAATAGAATCTGTAATCGATTAAAAAGATCAATTGATAAATACAGCTGGAACACACACACTGTAAGACCAAACCTGTTATATCCATGATTATTTTTATCCTCGTGTGTGGCTTCTCAGTCTTTGAAAAATCAACCGACAATTTTAAAATATTTCCATGTGAACCAGGCATAAGTATCTAGTGGTTAGAAAATTTATTTCAGAGTTTCTGCATTAAAGGGTAAAAGTCCACAGAAAAGTGTAAAACAGGAAAAGACAGATTTTGTTAACTACTTGATCTGTTTGCACATTTTATGTTGTAAGGCTGTCTTTAAACATATCCTTTTTCTCCCCCTAACCTCATCGTGTTCTCCCACACCTGCACCTGTGGCGTGTTACTTCAGACACGCTCCTCATCGACTACCAGTTCACCTTCAGCCTGTCGCAGGAGGACGACCGCTACTACACTGCTATTAACTTTGTGGCCACTCCCGATGAGGTATGTTTTTGTCAAAAGATAAACAAGGCAGTTTATTTTCTGATTATAAAACTTTTATTGTCAGTTTTTTAGGGTTGCTTTGGCCCAGTGATAGGCAAGTTATTTTCTAGTGTGATGATCATTTATTTGATCCTCACCTACTGGAATGTGCTGAAGTGTCTTTGGGCAAGGTACCGAACCCATCCTACTGCTCCTGATTTGCCTATTGGTGTGTGCATGACAGTAGCTGTGCTGAAAGGACCCTGTTGTAAACATTTTAAAGCACTTTATTACTGTTGTTGACACAAACGGCCAAACCACAGCAAAAACAATACGGCTTCACTTAAATTTGTTTTTGTGTAAACTGGGCCCAAGTGTGGACCATTGACTGTTTTTGAAGATTCTCACTGATGCTTTTCCTGCTTTTCATTTTATTGTAAATTTTGCAGAACATGAAACCTGGCTTCCAAAATTGTGTGGCAGTCATGCTAGCAAAATATCTCATAATCGCTGAATAGTTTTTATTGAAACTCAGAATTATTCATTAGCTGTTCTCTATAACTGATTAAATTTGAGTTCACCTAATACTTGACATTCAACTCAAATTTGGTGTAGTAGTTAGGCCTGTCACGATAACAAATTTTGCTGGACGACAAGTTGTCTCAGAATTTATCGCGATGTTTGGAGACCATTTTAAAATAATATAATTATACCCTCCCACCACCACGAAGCTTACAGAAGTTTATGAAATTTTCGTATGTAAAAAAAAGTTTGGAACTGACTTGGAGTGGAGCGAGTGAAAACATCACACAACAGCTACTGAAGATGTAACATTGCTACCCATTTCCTCTATCCAGGCAGGCAGAGTTTATTCTGTGTCTTCCTCTGGCTTCGTAAAATAATTGTGGATACCTGCTATTTACATAGTGCAAAAAAAAATCAAGTCTGGGTGAACTTAAGGTTTGGCACGGTGCCCTGAAGGCATCCCAAGGCATCACCAGGTAAAAGAAGATGTCATTATGTTATGAAACCTGACAAATACCTGACGCCAGAGTTCACTCCTGAGAGACATGAAGAAAACAAACCAGCAGGCAAATTAAAATATTCACCTCATTTTAATTTATAGTGCTAATTATTGATTTATTGATTTATTGCTTTTTGCGACAAGCCATGTGATAGTAGCCGAGAGTCATCTCCAGTAGGTATTTGTGAGCGCTAAAAGATCCCACAAGATCTTTGTTTAAAACTGGCATCAACTGTTGGAGCCAACCCTGTTCATCTATTGAATAAAGTATTGTGTATAGTAATGTACATGTATTCGGTAGGATCTTTCATTAAACGGTTCTAAGAAATGGCGACTCAGACCAGTTTGTCTTTATGCTCCCTCCGGCCTGAAGGAGTTGGTCAAGTCTTGCACACATGTGAGATCTCAGAAATGAACTGCAGAGCCAAAAGAGGCATAGAGCAAAACTCAACTTCATTGAAGCTGAGTGCAACATATTAAATGTGTGACAGAAGTCTCTCTTGTATTGTTTTCAAAATATTACATTAACTCAGTGTAGTGATCGTTCTTGTGCTTAACCTTTTGAAACTAAATGCAAAGCTGATGTGCATCATCACTGTTTAGTAATAAATCTGTTTAATCCCGGGACCATGTCAGACGTCATCACTTCGTCATGTCATTGAGCCGCAGCGCCAGTTTATTTTTTTACTTGTCAACCGTTTCCCCCCCTGTTACTACCTCATTTCACAACACAAAGGCAAACCAGTGTTGGGTTGGTTTTGATCCCCTTCTCCGCCTCTACCCATTCAGAAATCCCGCCAGCAGCCAGAAGGTGTCTTAAGTCCTGGTCTGAGGTGTCTTGTGAAAGAGCCATAGAACAAAAATATTTCATCCCCCACCCCAGATCCCCTTTAAGAATGTTTATTTTGCTTGTTTGTTTCTTGTGACTTATTGATCAGTAATTTTACTAAATTACACTAAATCATTTACTTTGGCAACATGTTTATTATTTATGCCTTCCATTAATGAATCTTGCACAAATATTTGTTGGTAATTTAGCTTTTGTTAGCCATGCAAACTTGTTATTGTTTCATACTGCAGAGCCAAATTCATTTTAGTGTGTGCAGCTGCTTCACTGCGCTGCACACACTAAAATCTCTGCTCAGCATTTGATCAGAGGTTTTTCTCTTTAACCAATAAATATTTTTGCAAAAAAATATATACTTTATCTTTTCACCAAGCTCTGCTTTCTTAATTTTGTTTTGTGCAAAGTCATTAGTTGTTGATGACCTCCATTAATTCTGTGTTTTCTGTGTTCCCACTCAAAGCCAAACCGGGATCTCGATATGTTCATAAATGCCTCTAAAAACTTCAATCTGAACATAACCTGGGCCACCAGTTTCACAGGTACGTTTTAATCTTCTCACAACACTGTGCCTACAGCAAGTTGATTGATTGATAATAAAGTGATTAATTTAATAAGAAATTAATGAAATAAAAAACTAACTAATAATTGACTGAAATTTAACCTGTGAAAAACATGTAACCTGTGTTTTAAAACAAATTAGTTTAATCAGGTAATTTACAACCTTGTCCTCCCTTTTATTAAAGAGTTAAATCTTTAAGCCATTCTGAAGAGGTTTTTTGTGTAAAAGTTATGAACAGTTATTATCTTACTTATAAATAGCTTTTTTGATTGGCTTTATTTTGGAGATGTAGAGTTAAAGTCTGACAGGACTGATCAACTAAAGACTATTCAATTTCTCCTTACTCTTTCTCTTCTACCTGTTTTTGTGTACCTTTCCTTTTCTTCTTGTGTATATTGTTTACACCTGTTCATTTTTGAGTTCAGCAGGCACCCAGACTGGAGAGGAAATTCCCATCGTTTCCCGAAGCAACATCAAGGAGTTCAAAGACAGCTTCTCCAATGAGAACTTTGATTTCCGCAACAGCCCAAACATAACATTCTTTGTCTATGTCAGCAACTTCACATGGCCCATTAAGATTCAAGTAAGTTTTGTGACAAAGACAAGAAGGAGTTGGTTTATGTGGCTACCGTAATACTGATGATTGTTGTACAGACTGCTACAATTCAGTAGTCATGAGAAACAGCAATCGTTTCATTTTAGCTGCTATCACTCTAATCTGCACTCTTAGTATTTAACTTATATAAAACTATGTTTACCAAGTGAAAGCTAAACCAAAATAGTGACTAATTGACAGTCTTTGTTATGCTTTCTATATTTTTTTACTGTTTAAATTCATCAGGCAGAAGCACACATGCAGCTCAAACAGTATCAGCATCGTTTTACTCTATACAAAAAAAAAAGAAAGTTGTTTGACTGAAATATAACTTTAATCAGTATCTAAATGGGCTGCAGCTGTTGGAGTCTGGTTAGTGACTAGTGGGAGCCTCCAAAAGGGCTCAGTGTTCATGGGGGTTCTCAGTTTCCCCCTGAGACACAGGAGCTTGCAGCCTTGTTCGACAGAGTTTTCACGGGCATCTCAAACCATTCTCAGTACAGTTTCTGTAATTCTAGAGTGCACATTTATGGCTAAACTTGTTGATCTTAATGCTTGCAATATTAACTTGTCTTCTTGTGTCATTTTAACCAATGTATAAACCAGATTTCCTCTTGAGGGATCAAACAAAACAAACAAAATATACTTACTTTAGCGATCCTATGGTTCAATATTTTTTTAATTAACTACAAAGTTGCTGTTCTGTGTCAACTAATATTCCCTCAGTGATAAATCTGTTGATTAATCCTGTAGTCGCTCGAGCTGATGTCTCAATTGTATCAAACACAGGTTTGTTTTTATTTCCACATGGGTACAGGGTATTGACTATTTCTGGAAAATACACTCAACAAAAATATAAACGCAACACTTTTGTTTTTGCTCCCATTTTTCATGAGATGGACTCAAAGATCTA